>PVKC010006871.1:0-30387 GCA_004027635.1 Crocidura indochinensis | reverse complement strand
GATTTCGGTCATGTGAAGAACACCCCCTTCAACAGTGCAACATTCCCACCCCCAATGTCCCAAGTCCCCCTCCCTCCCACCCCACCCACACCTGTACTCCAGACAGGTTTTCCAGTTCTCTCATTCATTCACATGATTATGGTGGTTTTCTGTGTGTTTGTTTTTGTAGCTGCACTCACCACTCTTTGTGGTGAGCTTCCATTGATGTTCTTAATGCTACCAATAGGAATATTGATTTCTTGGTCACTCTGGGAAGCTGCCAGTGTCACAGGTCATTTGAGGGCAGAACTTTGGGCTCCATAATATCATACTTTAGACATGTCTGACTGTAGATCCAGCACCTTTTAATCCTTCCAGGATTTCCACGTTCTTTTTTTATAGGCAATATTTCTTTAATAGGATCATAAAAATAGCTAGTGACTAGCAGTACTTTATCCCATTTACTACTCTGTTTCCTTTCTATTTCTTCTCTAAAAAAACACAATTTTATATTCTGATTTTTCTCTTTAAACACTCTAAGACTTGTCAGTGTGGCTAAGAGTAATAAGTTAATTAAAATGTTTACTGTTAATTAGAATAAATTAAAGCAGTAAATTTTTTTTGGTTTTTGGGTCACACCTGGCAGTGCTCAGGGGTTCCTCCTGGCTCCATGCTCAGAAATTGCTCCTGGCAGGCACGGGGGACCATATGGGGCACTGGGATTCGAACTGATGACCTTTTGCATGAAAGGCAAACGCCTTACCTCCATGCTATCTCCCGGGCCCCTAAAGCAGTAATTTCAAAATAAAAATAAGGACAAAGAATCACCTTTATTAGTGCCAACCCAAGAGTGGGTTGTTTTTGTGTATTTCTTCTCATTTATTCCTCAGGTAAATGGTATGTGCATTTTTAATTATTAAGCCAGTTGAAGTTGTCACAAGTTAGGGCAGATTATTTATAAATCTAATCAAGTTTGTGTTTAAAAATAGTATATGCTTTAATGCCTGTTTTATGTCATTTGCATTAATCTTCTTCCTTTTCCTTTTGTAGATTCTGAATTCTAGGATACTTTTCAAATAGGATATTAATATCAGCACTCACACAGTCAAAAAGAGGAGTTAGATATTTTTAATTACAAATTTAAATATCTTCTTGCAGAGATAGAAGGATTTATTCATGACCCCTTTTAGAAAGTAGGCCATCTTGTCTATGTATATCATCAGTGTTGAGAAGTATGTTGTGGTTTTCAATACAGCTGTCTAGTAATTTATCTTTGATAGTGAAATAAATACCATGCCCATGAATCCACAGGCAGGTGTCTGCTAAGTTTGTTGTCATGTCATCTGACAGCTGAGCAAAGGAATAGATGTGTGTATATTGAGCAATGGTGTGTATGTGTGTGTGGGAGCTTTAGATAGCATATGCTTAGATTTTTTTTTGGTTTTTGGTTCATACCCAGCAGTGCTCAGGGGTTACTCCTGGCTCTATGCTCCTGGCAGGCTCGGGAAACCATATGGGATGCCGGGATTTGAACCACCATCCTACTGCATGCAGGGCAAACGCTCTACCTCCATGCTATCTCTCTGGCCTCATGCTTAGATTTCTTAATTATTTTAAGATTTACTCTTCTGGAAAGAATGAGATAGTAAAGTAAAGGGAGAAAAGATATTTTAGAGCCTCATTATGTATACTTTGAACAAAATAGCACCAATATTTTTTTTCAAAGGAGTAGGTCAAAGATAACTTGCTAGTACTTATTTCTGTCTGCCAATAACTATCTTTGCAGGACTGAGGGTGGGGATGTTAACACTTCTAGGGAGAAGTCTGATCAGGAACTGAGATCAGCTATTTAATGACTATAGAATGTATAATGTTTAATGTAGATTTGAGGAGGGCATTATTATTTCATGAAATAAAAAAGCGAGTCTCTTGACCTCTATGATGTACATAGGTTTTGAACAGCTTGAAGTTTGTGTGTGTTTCCCTTTGTCTTAAATCTTATGGAATCTTCTCTACAAAGATCATCAAGATGAGCAGAGTGGAATGATTGGAAAGAGTTATGTTTTGCTGCATCCACAGCTGTCGGTCTAGGAAGCCCTTAGTTGAGATGTGACATTTTGTTAAGAACCTTCATGGCACAATGCCCTGAATTTCAAGCTCGAGAGGGATTTTGGTCTTGACATCTTATTCTTGTATCAAAGCTCCTATGAAGAAGAAAGGGAAAAAAGCAAAACAACCTAGCAAATATCTTTGAGCAAAGACCATAAAAAATGCTACTGCTTGATCATAGAACTAACAGTATGAATATCTATGTCAAACAGAGAAGAATTTTACTTGCCACAATTAAAGAACAGTCTGTGAATAACTAGAAAAGATATGATTTTTTGTCATTTTGTCCAAGGGAATGTTTTGGGGAAGCATTATTATCCATAAATTCTTGAGCTTATATCTCATCATTATCTTGTCATTACTTATGGAAGAACATTGATCATTTGATGAACAACTTCCAGTATCAGCTTTTCTTTCCTACTTTGTATAAGTTTCTTATATATAATAAATAGGCATTTATACAGATATACACACAACTGAATATTTATAGCCCATCCTTTGTCTTTTGTAGGTAGGGAACTAGTAGACTATGGACACCTCCTTTGAAGGTTTTTCAGTATATATTGAGATCATTTCTAGCACAATGTTTGAGAATAGATGTTGAAATAAGTAGATCAAACTGTAGAACCCCAAAGAACTTGAGAGCCTGAGTCCCCCTCTCACAGAGCAAGCTTAAATGCAACCAGGTTTGGCTATAACTCAAAAATTATGGATATAACATTTCTGGAACATAAGTACTTTTAAAACTATCTTCTCTTTCCTATGATTTAAAACTTTGTTGCTTTGCCAAACCTCAGGATGGTCTGTATGTTTCATCTATGTAGTTGACACATTTTTCGATTTAATATTGCTCTGCCTTTAACCAGTCCTTTGTTGTAAAGGCACCTTGTTTCATACTTTTTATCACAGCATGTAATGGCTTAATGAGAAGGGAATACTTTATGTTTTCTTTTATTATTTCTTTCTACCCTTCAACAATTTTGCAGATTCCAAAGGATTTCTAGCCGAGTGGTCATTATGTAATTCTTATGTCATTTTTTTCCACCCAATACCCATAGTTCTTTTTTTGAAGGTTTTATGTTTTTTTATATTTATTTAAACACCTTTATAATCAATATGATTGTAGTTGGGGTTCAGTCATGTAAGATCGATAATTCTTATGCCTTGAATTTGAATTGAGGGGCCCGGGAGATAGCATGGAGGTAAGGCGTTTGCCTTTCATGCAAAAGGTAATCGGTTCGAATCCCGATGCCCCATATGGTCCCCCGTGCTTGCCAGGAGCAATTTCTGAGCATGGAGCCAGGAGGAACCCCTGAGCACTGCCAGGTGTGACCCAAAAACCAAAAAAAAAAAAAAAAAAAAAAAAGAAAGAAAGAATTTGAATTGAGTTTTCATAAATTCTGAGAAAATGACTTTTGAAAATTAAAATTTTAAAGTTCTGCTAGCATTTAAGCCTGTTAAAAATACAAAATACATATAAAAGCACACAAATAAACACAATATACTTTTGTGCAAATGTAGAAAAATACTCTGGAAGATATGTTCCAAAATCTAATCTTTATCCTTAATGAGACTCAGTGAGTCCCTTTTTTTTCATTATGTTCATTTATATTTTCCATTTCTACTATAGTAAGCATATATATACATATATATATAAAACAAATATTACTATGCAAGTCCTGATTGTGTAACTTAAATGTTATAAATTATCAAATTTTCAGTAGTATCAGTGCAAGATCAAACTCTGATGTATTTGTGCTTTTAATGATGAGTTTTTTAAATGACACTTATTTTTGGAAGACAGTGGGACAACTGAGTCATATATATTTTTGGGAAAAGGATGAAACAAGAAACTCCAAAGGAACAGGTGAGGATTTGTGGGGCAGTACTGAAAACTTTTGAGTCAAGTATAAGTATGTCTGTGAACTCAGTTGGCACTGAACTATTACTGAATTTAGCAGTGAGCTAAGGCTCTGAGTAACTTAACAAATCAGTCATACAGCAGAGAATGGCTAGTAGATCCTTGGGCTTTGTAGTGAAGTATATTCTATGAGCACACTATGTTCCTAGAGTGTGCTAGATTTGCTTGTTTCCAAGTGCCTCAACAAATAACAAACAAATACTCTTGAAGCCACCAGCAGCTGCCTAGCTGGGTCACTGTTTATAACCAATAGATCTTTTAATGAATCACAGTTCATGGACAGATTCAAGGCCAGTAAAAATGTATCTATTTGTGTTTACATTCTCACTAACTACTATGTTCTTTTAGTCAACTTTTCTAGAGAAGTACTACTGTACTGGATTGAAAATGTACATCTTTCTTGCTATCCTGTATATTGGTACAAGGAGGCTCTACTTTTTAAAACAGTTTTGTAAGAGAGGTGGGGGAGGGATGTATTTAGCTCTAAGTGTACAGTTTAATCAATGTATTTAACACTTAGAGAAAGTACAAGCATAGGAGATTGGCACACACAATTTTCAATCTAATTTCCATCATTTTATTTTTTTAGTTTTTGGGCCACACCCACCTGTGATCAGGCATTTTTCTTGGCTCTGAACTCAGGAATCACTCCTGGTAGTCTTGGGGGACTATTGGGATGCTAAGGATCAAACCCAGGTTAGCTGCTTACAAGATAAACAACTTACCCACTGCTCTATCACTCTGACCCCAAGATTTCCATTGTATTTTATATTAACATCTCAGAGCTTCAAATTCTCATCTATAAATGAGGACAGTGCAGAGATCCTCTTAGATTTGTTAGAAGTTTAAAACATGGAATACAATAAAGTGCTCAACATACCTTTCTCTCCAGTCATTTTCCAAATATCCAATGCTTAGCATTGACCAACAATCATGTGGATATTTTTCTTTAAAAACCAGACAGGAAGGACCGTAGAGGTGGCGCTAAGGATAAGGCATCTGCTTTGCCCTCGCTAGCCTAGGATGGACCGCCGTTCCATCCCCAAAGCCAGGAGCGATTTTTGAGTGCATAGACAGGAGTAAACCCTGAGCATCACCAGGCGTGGCCCAAAAACCAAACAACAAACACCCCCCCCCAAAAAAAAACCAGAGAGTAAATATTTCAATTTTACTGCCCAAGAAACGATGGACATAATTGTATAACAAAGAGAAAATACGTTTTTACCAATATTTTATCAATTAAATTCAGACATAATATATGGTAAAGTTTTTATTTTTTGAGGGTAAAGTTTTTTTTTAAATACAGATCTACTATTAAAAAGAAAGAATTGCTTTTCTGGGGTTACATTTTCTTTTAATTGTCATTCAAAGTTAATATCCCCAGTCACCCAATTATTAATGATCCTCTGAAGAAGTTATTTTTAATTTATAGAACCATATAAAAAACAGAGGACTAAGTTTTCTTTCTATATCCTGGGTCTCCAATCTCTGGTATGAATTGCTTATTCATTACTTTTCATCATTCTCTAAGCCTAAGAATTATACTAAATTAATTTGAAATAATAGTTGCTTACACTGAGAACTATCATAACAATGTGAATGAATGAAGGAAGTAGAAAATCTGTCTACAGTACAGGTGGGGTGGGGTATGGAAGAGAGAGATTTGGGACATTGGTGATGGGAATCTTGCAATGGTGAACGAGGGTGTTCTTTACATGACTGGAACCCAACTACAATAATATTTGTAATCAAGGTGTTTCAATAAAGATATTAATAAAAAAGAAATATATATAAAAAGAAATCATAGTTGCTATATAAACAACTCTTAAAAAGGAGGAGTTGGAAAGGAGGATAAAATCTCTTTAACAGGCTCTCGGGAGCTAAGAAATTATTTGGTACTATTTATTTAAATGATACTTTTAAAAACTTCTCCCTTTGTGGCTATAATCTGACAAATGGTAGAAAGAATAGAATCGACACCGTTCTTCACAACAGCTACAGGAAACAAATTCCATCTGGGACATCCTTAATACCACTGGGCCACCAACAAGTGCCAGCCCTAATATGATATCCTGACAGCTAGGGTAATGGGATCAACTTGACCTAAGAACAGGTTATCCTACCTCACCAGCTAATGATAAGACAAAATCAGAAGACTTGTCATTCTGGTCAGTCCAAAAGCCAAGATCATGATTTACAGATGACTGACGGCTAGAACCAAGACCGGACTGTATATATCTTGGGGCCAAAGAAAAAGCCCTAGTCTAGGGTTTGAACTATGAACCGCACAACAACCATGATGCCCAGTTTCAAAGGTCTGGCATTGACAATTCCAAATGAATGGGGCTTCTGGAAACACAGTGAAAGACGCTATCCTAGGTTCCATCCTAGGATCAGCGCAAAGAGCAAGACCACAATCCACAGAAGATGGATTAATATGACACTGAGGGAACAGAACTTCTAGAACCACAAAGAAAGACTTCATCATAAGTCCCACTCCTGGACCTGTGCAGATACTGAGATTTCTAGATACAGAGGTCTGATTTCATCACCCAGGACGGAGTAGAAGCCTTCCAAACACCACGAAAGCACCACCAGGAGAGTAATTGAACCTGAAAGAAACCGATAGTTAATCCAGTGACAATATACTCCAAGGGTGGAGAAACCCCACAACGCTTAGGCCAAGTGAATTCCTTTTCAAATGACCTCAATATTTACTGTGCCAGTGCAGGATGGAAAAAAAGGGCAAAAAGCACAAAACATTTTTCTTTCTTTCTTTTTTATTTTTTATATATTATTTTTATCTTCATTTATTATTATTATTATTTTTTCTTATTTTTATTTACCTATCTAATTTTGCCGATTTCTTTGTTTTGGAGTGGGTATTGAAGTCGTTGTCCCCATATATAGTTATATGTTTTTTTCTTCTTTTCATTTCTTTCTTTATGTGCTCTGCCATATTTGCTAACTCAAGACCATGGCTTTTATTGTGGTGCCTATCATTATCGCTGGAGTGCTCACTGGATATTTGACACTTCTTTTTGTACTGTTGGGGTGTTTCACCTTTTTCTCCTTCATCTCTCAAACCTACGATGAGAGCCTCTAGAAGGATTCCACCCATTTTTGACATATTAGACTTTTACCCCAGTTTACTACTTTTCTCTTCTTCAAACAGAACTACACAACTTGAATTATCTAGTCCTGCCTCCCAGTTAGAGGGGGAATAAGGGAGGCACCAAGACCAAGACTACTAAGTAGTAAGCTTGGTACAGAGGGGAACACATATTCTAGCAGCCTTGGGGGGAGGGAGGAGGATATGGCAGGTAGGACAAACACAGAGGTGTAGGGAGGACCCCCTGATTTTATGTAAATATGTACTTATAATATTATTGTCAACAATATGTAAGCCACTATGATAAAAATAAAAATTATATTAAAAATAATAAATAAATAAAAGAAAAGATTAGGTAACACAAATTTAGTCACCTATCAAGATAGATAATATAATTAATGATTATGAAATAATTACTAAAATAGGTGCTATTGTTTACAAGAAATGAATATGAGCCTCTGAAGAAGGGATTACAAGGTAATTTCAGTGGTTCCATTCCTGCTGTCCTTCCACTGATCTGGAGAGCCTATTGGTGCCCAGATATGAGTTCCCAACATTTTGAGGCATAGATTAGAGATAGTTCATTGCTGGCTTCACTAACTTGAATTTATAGCAATGAATCCTATTATACCTAACAAAAGGGGGTTTCAGTAGCATATATGAAACATACTAAGTAATTTTTGGTGTGTAAATAGTGAATATGCATAGTAATAAAATCAAGTTAAATAGTTAGATACCTTTACATTAATCATTATGAAGCAAAAATAGAATGCAATTGACCACCCAGAATCTTGACATCCACACTTGCGGAAGCCTAGAAGAAGAGTCAAACTTTGGCTATAGCAATTCTAGTCCCACAGCATTGCTTGGATGTCCATGACAAAAATTTTCTGAGCAGGGTAGGGATCTGGAGTTTAGTATATTTTAGCTAACAGTTACAATGTAGTTACAGTTACAACACAGCAGATTTTACTAAGAATGATTCTCAGGTGGGACAAAATATTGATGTGTATAACTTTTAAATCTCGTGTATTTTGAGTGCTAATCATTTGTAGTTAAAAAAACCTCAAAATAACCGTTTAGTTTTGTATAACGAGTATCCCAAATCTTCAGAGCTACTGAATTATATCTCCCATGAACCCTGGGAAGGAAACAGGAACAAAGGGACAGATAGGGCATGTTTTTCACAGAAGGAACTGACAGTAATGGAAGGGAACAGAAATGAATGAAATTAATGGGAAAGTAATTTAGTGATGAAATTAGTGAAATATAAGGAAACAGTGGATATAAGATGAAGAAACAGAATAAGACATTTTTAATCACAAAATTGCCAATCGAGAAATTCTCTTGTTTCTGAATGTCAGTGATAGATAAGAAAAGGGGTGGAACTAAAGACAGGAAGAGAAACCAAGGTTCAAGTAGGAAGGTTAGAGATTTTTACTCTTTGAGTAAAAGAAAGAAATGATACCCAACTGCAAGACCAATTTGAAAATTTGAAATTTTGGAAAGCTTTGATTATTACCAAAGTATGCTTTAACAATCGTGAAAAACTTCTAGGGAAATGATTTACAATTTAAGTTAGTTGCCTTGGAGAGAGTGCTTTTTAACTTCTTATAATTAACTTGTCTTTGAAAATATATCTCTTATGGGGAGGCAATGGTGTGTTGGGTTACACCTAACTGTGCTCAGGGACTACTTCTGGCTCTGTGTCAGAGACCACTACTGGCAGTGCTTAGGGGATCTAATCAGGGCTGACCAAGTTCCAGGCAATTGTTCCTTTAGGATCATTCACTCCAGGAATAAATTAAAAGTTTTGTATAGTGTTGTTTTAGCTGCTAAAGAACAACCAGAGTATTTTTTCAAGAAGAGTATATAGTAGATGAACTTTAGTGGAGGGTTTTGAAAAAAAAATGCTTGGTAAACTGATGCAGTCATTGTCTTTTCTCCACATATTTATTGGTTGAGACAACACATAGCAAATGCAAACTCTTAGTGTATCTAACAAATAAAGACAAAATACAGAATTCTCTCAATGATGAATATCAAGAAAGAAAGCTGAAGTGTACTTCCAAGCAAAATTTATTAGATGTCTATTCAAGAAAAACACAAGGACTTTTGCTTGTAAGAATTCATAGTCAATGACCCGAAAGCCAGGTGTGAATATTTTTCTTTTAAAACCAGAGACAGAAAGTAGAAACAGTAATTTTTTCTTAAATATGACAGGCAACAGATATTGAAGTCTTTTCTCATAAATGTCATCAGAGATATTCATTTATCAGCAAAGCTGCATGCAGTTGACATAATTTCAAACTCAAAGCCTTTTAAATATATAAAGCTGGTTGTGAACCTGACAGTAGTAAAGGTAGGCTACTCAGAGATGTTTCTTTCTCTTCTTAATGAAATTCATCTACATTCAGTATTTATGTACATTTCGGTTTGGCTGAAAGGTCTTTTAAATTCAGACTTTTGCATAAATGCTATCTTACAAATCACACTATCAAGTAGCATTTGTGATCTGTAGGATGCATAAAGGAGAAACTGTTGAAAGCTTTCTAGCTTCTTATAGGTGAAAGCTAAAGACCAAATTAGGAAATTTCCCTGTTTTTCCTCAACTAGTCTGTACAAAAAAAAAAGAGAGAACATATATATATACAAAATTCTAGAGTTTGCATACATTGTGAAAAGATCGCTACAGTCCACAAAAGAAATGCCATAAAAAGTTTGATCTATAAGGTGCTCAAGATCAAAATAGGAATAGTTCTTATGCAAAGTCATAGGAAATACAAAGCTAGTTCTGGGAGTATGTGAAAGTCAGGCACTGTTAAACAGCACATCTTTCAGGCCTTCTGTTGCCACTCCTTGTCAGAAAATATAACCTGAATGATTCAACATTGCTTTAAAAAGTGCCAAATAGATCCAAAGTAATATTTACACACACCAGGAAAATTAGGCTCAACATATTCCTGTCCTCAAATGTCGCCAGGATTCTGAGTTTTGTAGAAGAAAAATAATTATTATTAGTAAAAATAATTGTAATGATCACAATTCTTGCTAAAACCAGCCTTAATACTTGTGATGCTTCTGAAGTACTCTATTTCTACAAAATAATATGTGGGATTCTTTAGCATTTCCATAAAATGTACAACATATCATATGGATTGTTGGTTCCAATCTCAAATGTACATGTGCACACACAGTGAAAGCTTACCTATGAATATTGCTTACAGATACTTTCAAGTGTCTATGTTAGAATTGTTCTTTGCACCTCTCACTAACACTGCTTTAATTTAAATTTTATCAGATAAATAACACACTAAGAGCTCGTTGTTCATGATGCTGATTATTACATTTTAATATAAAATAGCAATGCAACTTTACAACACAATAGTTTTTTTTTTTTTTTGAGTCTACCTAAACTTCATGTAGTCTCATGATTATGACCAAAGACTCTTATTCACTTACAAGCTGCACTTCTAAAAAGTACAAAGAACCGCAGGGAAAAAAAGCTCCTCCTATTTGAAAACTCACATCCAATCAACAAAACCACACTCATCCGAATAAACTTTCCTGCTCTTGTTTTAGATTTTTGTTATCACTGCGCATATTACAACACGTAAGTGCAGGCAAACGCTAGCCGAAGTACAACTGCTATATTGTGTAAACCAGGACACTAGGCAAACTCGTGGAAGAAAAGTAACCACCAGGCTAAGAGTATAAAAATGCAAACCACAGCATTGAGCGAGTAACAGACTTCTGTTTGCCTTGAAGAAAGAATCTCTGGCAAGTGGACCAGAGCCTCTTTAAACACTCTTTTATTTTATTTTATTTGCCTTATACATGTAACTTTTTTTTTTTAAGTTAATGCCTTTCTTTGATTTCACATATCAACTTTTCCAAGCTGAGAGCAGAAAGCAGGCATGCGCACTTTTACGCAGAAGCAAGCCTGCCTGTTTCAGAGTCCCGCGGCGGCAGCAAGGTTGCTGGTGGTTTGGAGGCAGGTGGAAACGGTGCCGGTGAGTAATTTCTATTGGAGATTGTAAGGCATGACAACGAAAGACCTGCTGGGCTAGTTCAGGCCAATTTATGCAGATGTGTTGTTGAAATGTGGCATAAATAAAGAGTGACAGTGATTCATAGCCTCTTGACATAGTTTCCAGGAAAAGTACCAAAGAATTTGGTTCTTCTTGAGGTGCCTGAAAATAGACGCAGTAAATGAAAACTAGATAAGAGCAATGAAATATCAGTAGCTATCTGGGGATTTGAAAAAACTTTACTTACAAGGCTACTCAAGGAAAGGTTTGGAAAAACCAAAGAAAACTCCCTTTAAGGGATTGTTAGACAAACTAAGCAGATCTTCATTTGCGTTTCTTGCTTCCATTATTGTCCCCTAAGCTTAGATGCACTTTTCTTAGCACACCAGAATAAACAGAAAAGTAGTGAGTCTAAAAGAATAAACAATCCAGATTACACACTGCAATTCCATTTCTAAAGAAAAAAAGAATAAACAATCCTGCAGAGGAAATGATGGGAGCACTGTTTTTTTGGCCACTGGACAAGTATAAGGAATGGAAGAAGTCAAGCATACTAGAAGTGACATTTTCAAGTATGTCCCATCACAGGCAAAACATTATGTTGCATTGCCTATAACACTGCTACTATCTAGTGTTGATTATCTCATGAGAGAAGACACAGAATGTAATGCCATTCATTGACATAGGACACTTCGAGAGTCCTTCAAAAAGACATTGATTAACAATCCTTTGGAAAGTCACCAAAGGCAGGGAAAAAAAAAAGAAACAAGCAACTACTTGTGGGTGGGAGTTCTATCACTGGTTATGATTTCTAATACAGTGGAACCAAAATTACTGTGGACATCATTTGGGTCATCTTTGATTTCAATATATATATTGGTTTTTGGGTCACACTCGGCAGTGCTCAGGGGTTACTCCTGGCTCCATGCTCAGAAATCGCTCCTGGCAGGCACAGGGGGCCATATGGGATGCCGGGATTCGAACCACCATCATTCTGCACAAGGCAAATGTTCTACCTCCATGCTATCTCTCTGGCCCTCAGAACATATTTTATAAAAATTTTTTTTACTAAAGTTGGTGTACTACATTCTTCCTTAGAAAGTTCAGCTCAAATAGAGCAAACAGAGCTTCTGCACAAGTGAAATGACACACTCACACCAGTCTGTCTCACATATACCTTCTCTAGAACATAATCCCTGAGTTGATGACTGCTTTTCTTTTTCCCTGTTTAGGTGAGACATTTTATCTTAAGATAAATAGGCTATAATAATTTAAACTGCGACAATGCTCATAGCTACAAGTGTGGCCTTTGCTTTTTGATTATTTATTTTATTCCCTCTGGGTGCTGTTCTGAGGTTGCCCACCTTTATCTTTCCCATCCTCATGTGACTTTGCTGCAAGTCCTACTTACTGTGGTCAGGTACTCGAAAACTGTGACATAAAATGAAACAACATAAAACCAAAGCAAGTCCTTGAATAAAATTCTTTGTTTTAGCTGAGATCCTATCAGTTGTGTCAGCTAAGATTGGTTTCTGTTTCTTAGTCAACATTATAATGAAATAACATGGAACAAAAAAATGTTGTGGGAGAATATACTTATTTTCTTTTCCTTCTTCTCTATCCTCTCTTTTGTTTTTAAGCCACAACCAAAAGTATTCAGGATTTACTCCTGGCTCTGCACTCAGGCATTATCCTTGAAAGCTTGTGGGGGGGGTTCCAAAAATCAAATCCAGTCAAACACATGCAAGGCAAGTGCTCTCTACGCACTGTACTCTGGCCCTTGCATTCTCATATAATACTCTTGTCCATGTATGTATTCACAGAGAATAATCCCTAATCCCTGAACATGACAAGACTGAAATTGTTTTTTAACTGGTAAGAATAGAATGCCTCTCTATTGCACAAATTAAAGTTAAGGCGAATCATTGAGCTTGTAAGGTACCTACAACAATTGTAATAAATGAGTAAATAACTTCATTTGTTTTTCTCAAATAGATCTTCACTGTTAACAAATGAAAATTTTAACTGAACAGTTTTCAGTGATCCTTGGATTAGGAGGACTTTTCTCATTCAGGGAGCTTTTTTTTAATTTTTGTTCTGAAACCCATTCTCTCTTGCAGGTGGAAGTGGGGGAGAAATATTTAGAAGAAGTTGTCTTCTCAGTGGAATTGGAAATAAAACTAGCAGGAACAAATTTATATTTGAAGTAGGATACTACATTATATCCAAAATGCCTTTTCGTGTTTAATGTGTATAATGTATACACAAAAAGGGCACGGAATGTATTGCCATTCATTGATATAGGGCACTTAGAGAGTCCTT
Organism: Crocidura indochinensis; assembly: GCA_004027635.1. Taxonomy (NCBI): domain Eukaryota; kingdom Metazoa; phylum Chordata; class Mammalia; order Eulipotyphla; family Soricidae; genus Crocidura; species Crocidura indochinensis. The sequence continues at coordinate 16,913 of PVKC010006871.1, read as the reverse complement.
CAAAAGACATTGATTCACAACCCTTTGGAAAGTCACCAAAGGGTGGAAAAAAAAAACCCAAAACAAGTAACTACTTGTGGGTGGGAGTTCTATCACTGGGTATGATATCTAATACGGTAGATAATAATGTGTAAAATGTATAATACAATTTGTGTATTAATGTGTATGCATTTATGAAAGACCAAAGGAATTATGAAGTCATGTTGGATTATCTTATCAAACAATGCAAATGAGCAAACAAAAGTAAATTTTGGCAAATTGGTCTGAAAGAAAATGTGCACATACCTACAAACCATCCATCATCGCATTTTTCCATCACATCAATGACGTCATTTTCTCTGAGCTCCAGTTCATCTTCGTTTCTAGGGGTATAGTTATACAGAGCCTGAAACCTTAGATGGGACAAATGGATGTATTAAAATGAAAGCTTTTACACTATGAAAAAGCTAGAGGCAAAGTTACAATATTCACTTCAATCTTATTATTTCTTTTCTTGTGAATGTGTTAAACATATAAGTTTAGCATATAAATTTATGTATCATGAGTATTTGATAAGCATGTATAGCAATTAGGAATATTTAGAGTTTTATGGGATTTAAAGCGCTCTAACATCATTTTGAAACTCAGAATGAGGAATATTCATTGAAAAACTTCCATCTAACATCCATAACTTGAATAAAAACTTTAATTTTTTTTGAAATCAGACTGGTAGTACAGTTTTTCAGCCATAGATTACGTTACTTGAAACATTAAATAGTAAAAAGTCCGGAATATAAAAGAAGCAATACTACTTACTATGTAAATTAAGAATTTTAGTTTCAGCTTGCAGTAATCAGAAGCAAATAATCGCAAATTGAATTTCAAATGATTTGAAACTGAATGAGTAAAATAGCTTAGATCTTCTAAATCAGAGGATATTACCAAGAAGGTTTTTACTTATTTATTTAGCAAGAGGGAAGTTTAAAAGCAACTAAGACTTATAGTATGAATAAGGCTTGAAGATATTTGGCATTTTAAAAAAGTCTAATGTAGGAACCAGAGCGGTAGCGCAGTGGTAGGGCGTTTGCCTTGCACATGGCTGACCCAGGACAAACTTCAGTTCGATCTCTATTGTCCCATATGGCCCCAAGCCAGGAGTGATTTCTGAGCATATAGCAGGAGTAACCTTTGAGCATCCTCAGGTGTGACCCCAAAACAAAAACATACAAAAAATCGAATGTAAAAATTTCTGACTTTAGGGGCCAGAATGATAGCACAGTGGAAGGACATTTGCCTTGCACACAGTCAATCCTGGATGGATTGATTCCTTGCATCTCATATGGTCTCCAAAGTCTGCCAGGAGTGATTTCTGAATGCAGAGCCAGGTGTAACCCTGAATGCCACTGGGCATGACCCCAAAACAATAACAACAACATCATCAAAAATCTCTGACATCAAATGAATATATTCTTTTTTTTTTGTGTGTGGTTTTTGGGTCACACCCGGCAGTGCTCAGGGGTTACTCCTGGCTCCATGCTCAGAAATTGCTCCTGGCAGGCATGGGGGACTATATGGGGCACCGGGATTTGAACCGATGACCTTTTTGCATGAAAGGCAAACGCCTTACCTCCATGCTATCTCCCGGGCCCCCAAATGAATATATTCAATAATCAGTAATCACTCTTAAAATAAGTTTACTCAAATATAATTACTTCTAGAAAGCTATTCCTTTCTTTTCTTTTGCCTAAACTATTTGAGAGCTTGCATTATGGTGACTCTGCTTAGTAATGAATGCATTTTGGCATTGAGTGTAATAGTAATTATACATGGTAATGAAGCATGTGTTGCAATGCATATTTACATGGACTGGCATTTTGGAAAGAGATATCACAAGTACTAAGGAGAGAGGAAGCACTTAATTCATAGTTAATGTGAGAGTTTTATGTTCCTATGAAACTTTTACCAGTACTGTGATGGTGATTCTAAAAAATCATTAACTTGATCTCTTTTTCTCTTCATAGAAGTTTTAAAATTCTACATGCTTAAGAGAATTAATTTTGAAGTAGTAATCAGTCTAATGTACTAAATATAATGTTGACCTATAAGAATGCATACCTGAAACTTATCTATGCTCTAATGTAATGTGTTTTTTTAGTAACCAATTATAAGATAAGTACCATATTTAGGACAATTTAATTTTTAAGACAGTATTGAAAGTTGACAATATTCAACACTGAATAGGGAAAAAAGAATGATTTGTTTTTTATGACTCAGTTCCTTCAGAAAAGTCATATTTTGATACTACAAAAATATTCTATCATTTGTTCTCAAACATCATGCCATATTCCTACACTAGCTTCCCTTTGACCATGAACTTTTGCAGATGGCGGGACCTGAATAAAAGTGATTTAGGAAGGTGGAGAAGTGCCTGGGTGAGAGATGGTAAACTGTGGTGCCTAGAAATAATCTTACCTGGACTGGTAACAGAACCTGAAATTCCAGAATAAGAAATTCTTTCCTTAGCAGATATTTTGTTCTGCTAGTAAAAAAAATTTTAGCACCTGTACTCTTCTCAGGTTAATTTTCAGAGGGCTTTTATTGAGAAGGTATTGTGATTGTGGGGAAGGGAGAACCAGACCTTAAAATGTGAGCCCTAAAAAGTGAACCAGAATCCCAAAGCCTAGGACAAAAGAAAAAAAGCAAAAAACAAAAAACAACCATATCCAATAGGTGCTGAATAGCAAAGCTTATTGGATTTCAATAAACCCTGGCTGGAATAGACCAATTAATTTTATTGACCAATTAATTTTTTTGTTTGCCTTATAAATGTGATTTTGCATCTTTTCAGGTGAAGAAGAGGCAGTATCATTTGTCTGTTCATTTTGCTCATTAATTCCAAGTCCACGTTTGAGGGAGATAGTCATTCCTGGCTGGCTAAGGGAATTGGAGCTCTCTAGCACCTTTTGCCTGGGGAAACACTGATTCTCTGAGTTTTTCAGGCTTTAGCTTTTCTAGGCACGTCTCCAACCACTTAGAGACAGGCCTATTTAAGGTCACAAACTCCAGCTGTTTGAAGAATCTCTAAGTCCCAAGAACTAAAAAAAACAACAACCCCCAAATTGGCACAAACTCCTCACTTAGGTATGATGAAAGCCAGCATGCCCGTCAAAATTTACTTACCATTCTGTTTTAATCAGACAATAAACAGGATTGAAGGGGTGGGATGGGGGGCTTATGGAAACATAGACAAACCTTCCGGAAATTCTTCTGTCTCTGTTAGTTTAAAAAATCAGCATTGCACGACAGGAAATGAAGTCTATCTAGTACAAGATGTGGTTTGGAAGATGGGTGGGTGAGATGAAGGATGGTGATGGGGTTAGGATGCTTCAAAAGAAAAGAATCTTTTCCATAAAACATGTTCAGCCCAAATTAAAGTTCTCTCTATAACTGACAATATTTTCTCTAATGTATTTTACCTTAGTTCTAAATTATGGTGATGCTACCATTTTATATTTTAACTCAAAATATATTTTTAAAGGACAGAGATTCTATTAGATTCTATTCTAATAATAACTATTATTATAGCTAGGAATAGAATCAGATAGAAATGTAATAGAGGTAAATAATGATGTTCAAATCAAAACTTTGAAAATGTACCTTCTCTTCTGTGATTTTATAAATATCCAAATGACCACATTGAAAATACTATCTTCATATTATATAAAACAATATTACCTAAATGCTTTTCATTCATCAGCTCCTTAAAAGTCACTGATTAGAAAGAGTTGGTAATTCAATAAATTTCACCAGCTCTGGAATTAACTTTTTTAGTGTGGTCTATTACTATTTGCATAAATAAATATCAACTTTATAATTACAAGTAATTTAGAAACATTTTTCAGTTAAACGCAAGTTAAACATTTTTTCTTTAAAACTGGTTTTTTATGATGCAATGTTTTCCTGAATGAGAGAATCTGGCAGCTCTCAGTAAGATTAAATCGTCACAGAAAAAGAAAAAAATGGCTTTTGAGAAGCTTCTCAGTTACGTGCCATGTCTATTAGTAGTGAAGAGGGAATTAATGATGATGAAGGCACCAGAGGGTATGCCAGGTCCTGCAGGCTGCTTTGTTCCAGGTAAGCAGAGCCAGAGGGAAGCTCACTGTGTGTACCCTGGTGGGCTGGGAACAATTTAGGTTTGTACAGGCTTCTGCTCAGCAATCTAGTCCTCTGGCTCACAGACTACTATGAAAATCAACTGAAAACAAGAAACACTATCTCTCATAGCAAAATGGAACAAAATCACACGCACACACACAGAGGAGAAGATCTTAAGCATTGGACCTTCTGGCTGATTGGACTTAGGTACAGAGAAGGTTGTTTTTCCTAGGACTGTGGTGGTATATATCATGTGCTAACATCACTTTACTTCTACTTTTACTTGCCCTATTTTGTGATAATATGCAAAAAACAGTGTTAGAATATTTTTTGTGCCTCTAAGGCAATAACTAAGATAGAATCTACTTAGTAAATAGAAAGGAGGCAGGGGGAGGATCCGGGCAGGGGGGAAAAAAAAGAGAAGAGAAAAAAGGAGACAGATATATGTCAGGATTCACTATAGCAGTGTAATCTTTCTCCTTTGTAAATTCAGGTTCTTTCTCAATAAAATCAAGGTGCTTATGAAAATAAAATAATTTCTGCTCTCTGCTACAAAAGGAGATAATTGCAATTTCTTTTAATTTGGAGGTTTTGTTTTTGTTACGCTCACCTATTTTACTTACAGTTTTTTTTTTACCAGCCTCTGTTTTGGTTGATTAATTGTTCATTTTTAAAACTAAGAGGATCAAGGTTAGTCTTTGAATTTAGAAGATAAGAAGAATACTTACGGTTCCCCCCCACCTTGAATGTTTTCATGAGTAAACACAGGACGCTGTGGCTGAAATGAAATGATTTTCAATGTAATAAATGCTTAAACTGGTACTAATTAAAAGATAACTTGGGTAATGGCATGATACTTTTCTTGACATTTAAGATTTCCTGTTGTAAAAAACCAAGAGGAAGGGAAACACAAAGAAATGCTTTCTACAGGATTCATAATTAAAATATTTAAAGGGTATTTTACATTAAATCAAAACTATCTAGGGTTCAAATGTTTTGAACACCTCTAAAAATCTAGATTCCTCAAACTTTAACAAAAAGTTGGGGTTTAGTCCCATTGATTTTTCAAAGTCCAGGAATACGGCAAGAACGTAGACACCAAATCACTAGAATGGGAGGTGTGGACACCATCATACAACTGCGTTCTTCCGCATTTTCTCAAACAAGCAGTAAATAAATGACATTTAGTCTAATAGCAAATTATCCACATTCATTCTAATATACTTTTATATTACAGACAACATTTTACACACATTACAGATGAGAGTGTCAATGGGCAGACATCCCATGCTACAATTGAATTCACATTCTTTGTTCTCATTGTGGAGAAAACACATGCATTAAAAAAAAAAGGTAAACAGAGAACTTTAAGTAGGATAAAACAAACAATATCCAGGTAACATGTAACATTTTACCTTAGAAGAGAAATATTGGTAGAAATTTCCAGTGCACTCAACTCTCAAAAGAATTTCCTTTCTTTTTAAACTAAGCATCAAGACCAGTATCTGTAATAGATACTTATAATATTGGAAATGACAAACCTTAGCATCCTATAAAGCTATATAAATATTGCAATGAAAGAAAGTTAATACGTTTGTTGAATATGTGAACTCAAGAGTGTGTGCATTGATTACCTAAATGTTAATATCAAAAGGGGGGAAGTGTTACCATTAATTCACAGCACATTGCAAAATTATGGCTATATGGTAAAATGAAATAACCAGAAAATTTGTGTGGGAATCACAAAATTGACTCTGATTAGATCCTTGTCCTTGGTTGTCCATGCCAATTCCTGGATTTCAGAGACTTTGAAAAATTACTTACAGATTGAATATTTTCCCTAGAAAATTATCCACAGAACCTTCTGTGGTCCAAGATTAGATGGGGGGGGGGAAGTCTGGGGTTCCTTTTAATCTCTGAACCAACAATGTGTCCTCTTTCTAAATTCTTCAGCCATTCCTTTCCCATCCAAGCAGTATATCTAGCATCAGAAGACTAGGAACCTACATTACTAAAATGTTAAATTTTGAATTATAACTACTCATAGTATTCTTAGAAAGTTCACTAAATAATCTGGGCATGGATTGAAAAAATTTATGAGTAAGAAGTAGCAGAAATTATTTGATATGTGTAGTATTGAAGAGAATACAACATTCAAAAGTTAATATAAAATATAAAATAACTACCAATTATTAGTGATAAAAATAGTACTTAAATGACTAGCAGAAGAAAAAGAATGCTCTCATACAGAGTACTCATATTTGAAAATTAAAGGAACATAGTAAAGAAGCAACAAACGGTCAAAGGCAAGAGAATTGGTGAGTTGGTTCACAGACGTGTGTGTGTGTGTGTGTGTGTGTGTGTGTGTGTGTGTGTGTGTGTGTGTGTGTAGATTCAAAGACGGAGGACTATAGGAATTTGGTGGAGGGAACTGTGGGAATCCTGATGATGGTTGGACTGTAGGAATGATTAAACCATTAAACCAACATTAGCATTATTGTAAGTCATAGCACCTCAATTAAAAGTAAAACTAAACTGCTTTCTAGTCATTTTAAGATCATTTAATGTAACATTTAACAACTTAAATGAATGAAAAGGTGAATATAAATACTTAAAAATCTATATTTTTATTACATTTCAAGTTGTGATCAAGTCACCCTTATGCGGAAATAAGATTCATATATAAATATCAATATATTGTAATAATTATTCATGCCTTTATCCTTAGTCATTTCTATTTTAAAGCAAGAAAGATAATATTTAGTTCTCTTATGTAAATGTATATAAACACTTTTCATATCTTTTTATGGCATTTCTTTTTTGTTTTTGAATTTAATCTTGTTAGAACCTTTTTCACTAATAAAAATAACAACTGAATAAAAACACATTTTGCAAGAAAGTATTTTCTTTATTTGAACTATTTCTTAGAGCAGTAAAATTTCTGGATAAGGATATATTTGGGTCTCATGATCTTGAAATATCTATGATTGTCACTCAAAATGTTGTTATAAAACTGTAACTTAAAAAATCTTAAATATTGGGGCTGGAGCAGGTATGGTAAATACAGTATGTAGGGTGTTTGTCTTGCAAGTGATTGACCAGGGTTCAATCCTTACACCACATATGGTTCTCTAGGAGTGATCCCTGAGTGCAGAGCTAGTAATAAATCCAGAACACTACCTGATGTGAACCAAAACCAAAACAAAAAACAAAATACCATATTTTAATCACATGCCAAGACAACCACTGTCTCTCAGAGAACATCATTAGTATCATGTTAAGTGAGTAGCCAAATATAAATAAGAGAAAATTATTTGTTATCTTAGAATAAGATATTTTGTAAGATATTACTTCACTGCATTCTAAAACTAAAGCACCTATTTTAAATCATTCTAAACTTTTAAAACTGACTATATGTTATATGCTCTGCTACCCAGTGCTTGGTAAAAGTATAATTGTGCTTCTATGTTAAAATGTGAATATACCTTTTAAAGAAACAGATGGTTCATTATTATAAGGATATTTTGAAGCCAATACAACATATTTTATTTGTCATTATAATTCAATTAGTTTGATTCTTCCCATTTAACCCAATTCATAAATAATTTTAATAAACTATCTCTTTAAAAATTATGAAAAATACTCTACTGTATAAAATGGGGTTCCCTTAGTGCTACAGTTATACACCTTTAAAAGCACAAACTCAATAGAACCAAAAACATAAAATCTAAACTACAACCACAGAAATTTGAAATGTGTCTGTCACTGTGGCAGGTGGTAGTGAGAGGGTTAAAGGAAAAAAATATGGGAACACTGGTGGGAAGTTAACACTGATGGTGGAAGTGATGACAATATTGTATGCCTACAACCTAACTATCAATAACTTTATAAATCACAATTTAATTAAATGCATTTAAATAGTATGTATTAAAAATTCTGAAACAAAAAGAAAAAAATGTGGTGTTTTTAATTTCAAAGGAATTATATCTCAAAAATATATACCTATATATCTCAATAAAGTGTGTTTCCAGTACTGAATTAGCTTCTCTATCTCCATATTTCCTCTTCATATAAAGAGCCCTCTTCTTTATTTTCTGAGTAACCAGTTTTCTATGATATTCATAGAATTTGATCATAATTTATTACAGTTTTATTAGCAGTGAAGTTTGCAGTTATGATAATATGACTTTTAGAACTTTCCTAAAGCTACCAAGCTCAAGAAGCTCTCCTTATGAATATAGATCATTAGGAACTAGTTTTGAAGAAAGATGTCCAGTTACAGTATTAGAATTAATATACGTAGGATATTAATTTAATAAAATAAAATTAGTTAATAACATTTAGTTAATAAAATACATTGAGTACTATTAATGAGGACACATTTCTTTCTTTGTGGTGTTGGCATGGAATGATGTTGGATATGCATGTTCACTTTTTTATATTTAAAGTCAGGAGTTGATTCAGAGCAAGATAAGAATCTTGACCCACTCCCAGAATTTAATGATGTATTTCCACAGGTAAATGTTGTGTGGTATATGGGTACCATCATAAAGGTGACCCACTTAGTTGTCATAGTAGTACAAATAATATTTAATTATAGATATAAAATACATCAGTTATGCAATAATAATAGTAGTAACTCAACTTTATTTTTAAGATTATAATCGGAAGTCCAAAGACAATGCCTTATTATTAGAGAACTGTAATTTTTACTATCACTCTATTGCATAAAAGACTACTGGGACAGACTAAGTGGTTAAACAGACTAAGTTGGTTAAACAGAATATTCATCTAATATTTAGGCAAATATTTATGTTATAACTGGGTTCCCAAGCACTGTACCTCATGAGAGTATTTTTTTCTTCCCTTTCCTTCTCTGGCCCGTTTTCTCTATAGCCAACACTAACGTTAAGGAAAAAACCTGAGAGCTGGAGTGATAGCTCAGTGGGTAGGGGGTTTACCTTGCATGCGATTGACCTGGGTTAGATTCCTGGCATGCCATATAGTCCCCTGAGCCTGCCAGACATAGTTTCTGAGCACAAAACCAGGAGTAACCCTTGAGCACTATTGGGTGCAAACAGAAACAAACAAAAAGGAAAAGATCTGTATTGTTTCTTTACTCTACTGTCACCTAATGGTAAGAAGGGGGAGAAACTTGCTATAGATGTAATGCTTTTGGTCAGCTTTGTCTCAGTTCATGCAGCTTGGATTAATTTTGAAAGCTATTTTAAAGACCACAGAGTGATGTAGAAGAGATAGCCATCTGGTTTTCTGACCATATTCTTTTCTTCCCACGTTATAAATTCTTGGGAAAGGATTTTTCTTAAGCCACTAGTATTTTTGGTTCTTGTTTCTTTCTATTTTAACTATCTGCTCATTTCTTTTTGTATTCAGAATTTCATTGCAGTTTTTTGATATAAAGAAAAATATGCTTATGTGAAATTATAGTGACTTCCATAATTTGAATTTAAATTGATTTCTAGAGGCCTCGAGATCTTTAAAGGTATGGGGAAGAAATCTAATCCAGAGCCTCATATATGCAGGGCATCTGCCCTAACTCTCGATCATGTACTTCACTCCTTAACTGATTCATTCCCATAAAATGTTAGTTGTAATACTTGAAAACAAGAATAAGATGAAATTATCCAAATAATATTATTATTATTGATATTTACAGGCTTACTTTTCTTTCTTAAACTAAGTTAAGTAATATAGACTAGTATTTAACATGCAAATACATAACATGCAAATTTATCATATAAGAAAATGACAAAAAAATAAAACCTAAAAATTACCAAGCCATGCCATCTCATTAATGTGTGGCAATTTACAGTTGGGTTGTATTATTTATAGAAGAATATTCCTTGGGGGCTGGGTGGTGGCGCTGGAGATAAGGTGCCTGTGCTAACCTAGGACGGACCGCGGTTCGATCCCCCGGTTCCCCATATGGTCCCCCGGGCCTGCCAGGAGCGACTTCTGAGCGAATAGCCAGGAGTAACTCCTGAGCGTCACCGGGTGTGACCCAAAAAAAAAAAAAAAGAAGAATATTTCTTCTTTTTGACTTGAAAGGACACTTAGATGATGTCTAAGAGTATCTCTAGGTCAAAATTCCTTTACATTTATGGCACCAAAAACCTGTCTCATAAACAAATAAAACAAACAAAACAAAGTACAAAATGGTATAAATATAAAGAAATATATGCATATAAAAAGCAGAAAAAGAAATCTTTGCATTGAAGCTCTTAAAAACTCATAAATTCTTTGAGGTTTAAGGTTAAGTAGGATTTATCTTGGGTAGGAGGGACAGTGCAGTGGGTAGGGTGTTTGCCTTGCACAAGTTGAACCTAAATTCAATACCCAACACTTCATCTGTTCCCTTGAGCACCACCAGAAGTGATCCTGGAAGATAAAGCCAGGAGTATACCCTGAGCACCACCAGATGTGACTTAAAAACAAAATAAACAAAACAAAACAAAACAAACTCCCAAGATCCACATGATAGAAATGGGGAATGGAAGTAGAAATTTTCAAATTACTTTTTTTTAATTTCTTATCTTGGGAAATCTGCCTCAATATTGATAGTTCTATTTTGAATCTACTCAGTTATTTAGTGATCTATTCAGCAAAAGTGATGCCAATGCTAAATCACTAGTTAAAGAAAAAGTGATTTGACATTAAAGTTCAATTAATCTGTTATGAGATTGGTAATATTTTTAGACCAATGCAGCAAAGTTGGGTTGAAAATGGTCCTAGAATAAAAATAGCACACACTTCCTGTGTAACAAGTTATGTTACAACGAAGATGACAGATATTTTAAATATCCAAATGCACTGAATGACACAATCTTTCTCAGAAGTCTGTGAATTCAGAATATGGAAATATTCTTTGTATTAAAAACAATGACTAGAAAGAAGTGACTTACAGAGAACATATGCAAAGAAGCATCAGATAGATACAGAAACAATGTATACTATACACTCTGATAGAGTGGAGATTTTTGGTGATGTCTTTCTGCATGTTGGAAAACTTATGCACACATGTACACATGAAAGAATACTGCATGACACGAAGGATAGAATAGTTCTTTTGTGTTGATCCAAGTTCATAGTTTTTCATCTGTTGGTCATTTCATCTCAAGGGTATCTTTAGTTTTATTTGACTGGCAGAGCACAACAAGAACAAGTAAAGAGGAGCCAGCCTTCAGAGAGGGAGGTTAGGACATTCTGATCCTACCCTGTGAGAACTGCTGAGACCTCTGACAGGTGAGCTGAAGGATTTCCTAGACAGCACTGGGCTACGTGGAGGTTTACCCAGGACAGATATTTCGCTTTCAAAATTAGCCTAGAAAAGCCATAAGAAATGTATTAGTTCTTGTCTTCATTGTGCAGCTTTCAGGAGGTACTTTCCTTTTATTTTTGATTTTTCCATGCACACGCAGCATGCCAAGCTTCCAAGTAATGTCAGAGAAGAAGGGTTAGTAGACTGCATATCTTTTCTGGCTGTTTCATAGTTTCTACCTCATATACATCGATGCTGCTCTTAGACTTGAAGTTATAGGTATACCGCAAGTCACAGCCATAGCAGAGAAACCCTTATAATGGGAAATTTGGCATAGAGAAGAAATATGAATGCAATGTATATGGCTAAGGTCAGATACAAGGATCTTTCCCTATTTTGTAGAATGCTTAACAAATAGGGTTAACTCACCCTCTGAAGTAAAGAGTTTGTCTGGTGTCTTTTGCAGACACAAAGATGGGTAAAGTCACTTAATATTAATCCAATTTCAAAGAAAGTGTCAAAATTTGTAAGAGGAAAGTTTTCTAACAAAGCTACTAAGAAAAATTTAAGATCTTCATGGGAAATGTGAATATATATTTAAGTATTGACAATTATCCTAACTTCAGAACACCCAGTGACTATTTTTGGCATTCTTTCAAAGCCAAATTTTAATATGACACTGAATAAGCTAATGTTTTGTGTATGTGAGCATGCTTTATTTTTTTCTAATGTGTACATGACTAAACAATATCCCATCTGGTATTTGATCTGGTTTATGAGAACTTGAATAGAATGGAAAGTCTTTTCAATAAAGGCATATGGTTTTCCCAAACTTATCTAGGAAGACTTACTTAAAAATGGGCAATGATGGACATCAATCCTCTGAGGTTCTGGGAACATTTAAGGACTGTGATGGAGAATGTCTGATGTTCCTCAATATCAACTCTCTGCATTTACTCTAAGTAACAAAATTCTGAATATCAGAAAATATCTTGGTAATTCTGAAGAAAATCTACCCCTCTAACCTTTGTACTATTCTGTGATAATATGATGTGTTCTGACAGATAGGAAGGCAGCCCTCTTTGGAATATGGGAACACAGAGGTAAGGCACATATTTTCCTCTTCTTTTTTTTCTGTTAGGTAAAGGAGGGGCTGATGAAACTGACAGTCCACTGTATTATGCACCAGAGTCTTCTTGAGTGGTGATGTGGGAAAATAAAAATAAAATCTCCCAAAGTCTTTATTTTAGAGGCATCATTACATCCCTAGAAATTCTATATTTATGCATCAGAAAAATATATTTCTGTTTTGTTTAACTGTATTTATTTTGGGCTTTCTGACCCCTAGTTACCCCTATCTCAGCTAATATAGTGATCTTATAAACATCAAGTTGCCTTGAGAAAAAAGTTAACTGTGGTTGAGCAGTTTAAAAGATTGTTTTAGAAAGAATCCCATCTTAGAATGATTCAGGGTCTTATTTCATGTTGAAAATTAGGACATCATTTCATAACAAAGGAGAATTCCTTAAAAAGTAAAAACATGTGATTTCCCTAGAAGAAACTTTCTCCTTAATAAAAAGCTCTCATTGAAGTCCTGGGTGTCAGAGAGGTACCTCAAACTCTGAGCACTTTGAGCACATGCTTTGCATGCAGGAAGCCAGAGTTGCATCTCAAAAATGTATGGTCCCTAGCACACTAGAAGGCATGACTCCTGAGCATTGAACTAGGGAAAACATATTCACCAGACAGGATTCCAAAAAGCCAAAAACAAAAATAAAAACAAAAAAAGCATCATTCATGATTCCTCATTAATTTATCAGTTCTGTAGAAAAATAAGACTCAACACATTCAAAGCCAAAGACCATCTGATCTCAGGCTCTGCTGAACCTGCTGACAGGTGGGAACTTTGAGAAATAATGTGCCTGCTAAGAAATCTTCGTATGCATAGATGAAAATGATGCCTTAAATAGCACCATTCTCCTGTTGATTCTCAAGTTAAAATAATACAATGCTAGTGATTGGGGAGATAGTTCAGGGCCAACTCCAGTTTGATCTCTGGCACTACTTGGTCCCTGAAACTCTTTCAGATATAATACTGGAGGGGACCTAAGCACCACTGAGTGTGGGCCTGAAGACCTCTGTGCACTACTGGAGTAATGTTGGTAGTCTCTGGCATCCTCAGGCCCTGGCATTGAATCGCCTGCCATTTTGGCAGAGAATCAGCAGTAATTATGCCCATGACATCCAAGCACAATGTGGGAGGCACCCCCACAATAAACAACATAAAGAAATCGAGTGTATTTAATCTTGAATACAATTTAGTTTAAATTTTGTCCTCACTCTGGCTTTAGGTGCTATGTGTCAGGTCTTCTAAATTTTTGATAGAAGTCATGCCAATAATGTTAAAAGTTAACAATCAACATTTACATAACTTTTCAGATCTTATAAGATGACACAAATTTAAATCACACTCCTAATCAATGGAGTCCACTGAAAAGCATGCAATCAACCACACTCAAGATGCAGTTACCTTTGTCTTTGGTGAGTTTATCTCCTGTTCATAAGAATGTTTAGGGAGGAGAGGTGGTGAATAGGGCTGGATAGACTGAGAAAACGTAGAGACCAGGTCAGAGACAGAAGCCAAGGGTGAGTGAAAGGGAGGGGAGGAGAGCAGACGGCTGGGCAAAGCTGTAGATGTTGGATCTTCCGAAGAAAAGGAAGGTAGCTTAAATATTGAGGAAAGACAACATGTGATCATCTTTGTGTCTTGGATGAAGCTACATGGTTTTTAGAAGCCATCCTCCCTAACTGAAACAGTTATTTATCAAATATTCAGGGAAATGATCATGACATTAGTTTTAAAAAGATTTTGCTTTAAAAGCAAAAATGTTTTATTTGAATTAGGTTCAGAATTCCTAGTGGCTATGATAGATGTAATATTTCTGAAGTGAATGGTTACAAATAAAAACACCTATATTCTATCATTTTAAATAAACTGAAGTGGAGGAATCTTTGGAAATCTATAATAAAAATATGTAAAATTTTGCAAGGATTCTTTGTAATTTACTTAGAAATAATATATCACAATTTAGAAATAGTTTGTTAAAAAGCTAGGGCAGTTATCCTGGAATTGGACTAGACTTCTTTTCTAACGTGGGGATAATAATATAAATTATCCTCCAATGCTTTAAATGTAAAGATGTAGAATTCTTAGAATACTTTGACACCAAGTCAGAGCTCAACTTCTCACTTTTGTTAATGCTGGGAAATTCAAAACATATTACATTACAAAGAACAAATATTTATATTGAAGACTAAATATTTAAATTGATAGTCATAAATAAACAATGGAATTATATCATATATTTTATTGAATTTTGTATGGCCCTACAACTTGTGTTTCTTATAAGACAGCTTGTAAGGTAATGCCAGAATTGTTGTTTATTAAATGATTGACTCATGAGCTAAGTGTAGTATGAATGTTTAGTTTGTCAGTAATTTGGCAAAATGAAAATACCTCATTACTGGCTTGTGTAACATTTCTGTCTTCCTTATGGATCCTAGCATCTGTAGTGATGGCTACCAGAGACTTAAATTCATCAGATATTTTCTCTTCTTCTTCTTCAATGTGCAGATTTGGTGTCACTACTGTGTCATCATGGCTACCCCAAAGGTCATCTGGTTTTTGAAATTCTGACCATCTTTGAATGTTTGATATCACCCCATCAAAGATATCTTCATCTTCCTCTCCAATGACAGGTAAAATCTGGGGTAAGGAACCCACATTAGGAGGTGCAGAGGCCACAAATTTATCACCTAGTATATCAGATGTTTTTATAGGGTCTACAATGCTTCTTCTCATTTTGATCAAATCTGAGAGCTTGTCTTGAGTTGTGTTTATGCAATTCTGCCATGGCATTGTCTCAGAAGGTTGGGATGCAGCTGAAGGCTCACCAGGGTGGAGGAATGGGATAAAAGAGGAAGATGATTCAGCAGGTGGAGAAGTTGAAGGCTTTGGGAGGAGAACAGAGGGCTCTTCTTTAATTTCAAGAGTGATCTCTTCTAGGATATTTGGGTCAGCTTGGTCAGATGATAAGGTGAAAGCATTAAACTTCTCTAGTTCATCCAAGAAGTTGTCCAGAAAAGGAGATAAAATTGGGGCCACCGGGATTGCAGGCAGACACTTGGGTATCAGGGCTAAATGACTTTGGCTGATTCCCAGGGGAGTTTCTTTGTGAGAGTCAGATGAAGCTTTATGTATGGTAAGAGGGGCTGGTTCACTGGAAGCCAACTTAGAAATGAGCGATAGAAATTGTAAAGTTAAGAAAGAAAAAGCCAAGAATATAAGAATGATTCAAAACACAAAGACAGAAAAGTAGAAAAGGTATGATCATGAATATAAAAGTATCTTGTATGGATAAATAGGATATAATATTTTGATGAATCTAAACATATATTTATTTCTATGTTACAAGATATATATCTAAAACATGAAAGTTAAAAGTATTGGGAAGTAGCTTTAAATGACACAATAAAACTCATAAAGATTGTAAAACAAAACACAACCTTAAAAACATTCAATTTAATAGACTGTTTTAAACTGTTTCCTGATGAAAATTAGAATAAAAATAAGTAATTAAATCAATTCTATTATCTGAATGCATTAATGTTATTTTTTCTAGTAGTAGTTACAAATCTTTTGAACCTTCATGTGTTTACTTATATTTGCAATTGAAATATACAGAATATATTTTAAACCATTATACATAAAATATTGATATATACAAATTTTTAGAGAATAAAAACCCCACAATTTATGTAACTACAACTTTAAAGTTAAAAATAGGCGCTAGAGTGGTGGCACATTGGTAAGGCATTTGCCTTGCATGGGGCTGACCTAGAATGGGCCGATGTTCTATCCTCTGGCGTCCCATATGGTCCCCCAAGCCAGAGGCAATTTCTGAACAAATAGCCAGGAGTAATCCCTGAGCTTACCCCTGTGTGGCCCCCAAACAAAACAAAACAAAAAACAGTGTATGAGGAAATAGAAAGCCTGTCTAAAGTATAGGCAGTATGGGGTGGGGAGGAGGAAGATTTGGGACATTGGTGATGGGAATGTTGCACTGGTGATGGGGGGTGTTCTTTACATGACTGAAACCCAACCACAATCATGTTTGTAATCAAGGTATTTAAATAAAATATTAAAAAATGTCTTACATCACTAAAAACATATTTATATAAAATATGTATAACACACATTATACCATGCTGACCATATCTTCTCTTATAATTCCCATATTAATTTTTATAAATGTCATGATCTTCAGTATCTTAAAAAAAAATAAAAGTCGCAGGACCAGATACATAGTACAGGATTAAGACACGTGCCTTGCTGAACCAACCCATTTTAATCCCCAGCAAAGAAGTAGAGCCTGAGTGTTCTGAGTGTGGCCCCTAATCTCCTCCAAATAAAAACCATCACTACCACCACCACCACCAC
>PVKC010006870.1:17229-30404 GCA_004027635.1 Crocidura indochinensis | reverse complement strand
CCTTCCCTTCCCTTCCCTTCCCTTCCCTTCCCTTCCCTTCCTTTCTTATTAAATCCTTAAATCTCAAACTATATCAAGTAACCTTTTTTTCTTTGTGGTTTTTGGGTCACACCCAGCAGTGCTCAGGGGTTACTCCTGGCTCCATGCTCAGAAATTGCTCCTGGCAGGCACGGGGGACCAAATGGGGCACCGGGATTCGAACCGATGACCTTTTGCATGAAAGGCAAACGCCTTAGCTCCATGCTATCTCCCGGACCCCTCAAGTAACCTTTTAAAAAAAAATCAACAATAACCATCTAAGGAACACTTTTTTAAAAAAATCTGGCACCTTAACAAAGGTGCTCAAGGGTTACTCTTCGTTTGTGCTCAGGGATCACTTCTGGCAGACTCAGTAGACTATATGCGATGCCTCAGGTTGGCACATGCAAGGTAAATGCCCTATCCGTTGTATTATCTCTTCAGTTCTAAGTCTAGAACTTCTGTTACAATGTTAAATAAAAGTGGTGAGGTCATCTGATCATAAAAAGAAGACTTTCAGATTGTCATTAACTATAACATTGAAAAGTTATAGAAAAATTTCACAAACTTTTTCAAATAGAAGAAAATATTTTCTTATTCATTAATAAGGTCATGGTCACTCTGATACTTAAAAGAGAGATACTTCACTTAAAAATAACACTATAGTCAAATAACTTTTAATGTTGCTTTTTCAACAAAATTCTGTAAAAGAAATTTGAGAATATAAAAGTTAATCGAAACCATAAACTAATGATATTTATTTTGATAATTAAAAGGTGGTTTATATTTAAACCACAGAATGCAATTCTATCATATTATTAAAATTAAAAAATTCACATCAAATAACATTTAAAAAGATCCAACACCTTTACAAACTTAAAACAAAACACTTTAAGAAACTAGACATAGAAAACTCTTCTTCAGTCTGATAGTGTATAATTATAAGATACCAAAAACTAACATTATATTTAATACAGAGGACTAGATACTTTCCACTTATTACTTAAAATAATTTTTAGTATTTAACCTTATATCTAAGCTCTGACTGCTTTCAGGAAACTGAGTTTTGTCTGTAAGATAGTTTTTGATCTGGACGATTTATCTGATAAGCTTAAATCCTCATATCAAAGGTAGTTGACTAGATGGATTAGAGTTCTGAATTTCTGCATTATTTTTCTTTCATAGTAGAAACAAATTTAATTAAATAAACAGTTTAATAACTACCATGTGTATTAGATTATAGGATATAAAGGGATATTGGATATTGGAGCAAGCAAACAGAATTATAAACAGGCCACTGTCCTGAATAAGTTTTATAGCTAACCAGATAAGCAAAGAAAAGTAAAAAAGTATAAGCTCAATCTGAATAAAATAGTACCATAATAAAGATGCACATGGGAGCAGGAACAATTAATTTCAAAATGTGTTCATGACTACTCTCAACATCACCTCTTGGTGCATTTCTAGAACCTTCTAGCAAATTATTTTTACTTTCCTTTTAGAAATTCTGTACTGTTTATTACAACCTCAAAAGATCTTTCTTAGACTGCCTACAAATTTTCTTATATATTACTAAGTGTCTAAGTAGACTGAAATCTATTAGAGGACTTTTGTTTCTGGAATGGGCTCTTAAACAAATATTATTTAATTTTTATTTCTTAAAGCATATAAAGAATACAAATACACACATGTACAAATATACAATATATATATATGTATGAATAATATACATATTGTAAATACTTTCATTTCAAAAATTTCTTTTCAAGCATCCTTAATTAGCATGTTGAATTAGAGGATATTGTAGAAGACAAATATAAGGCTATTGGCTTAGATTGATATTTCAATTAATTAAAAGAAAACAGTAATATGAAACATGTATATTAATTAAAATAATTAAATTATTATGATTACGACCAAATCTAGACTGTAGAACAGTGAGAACAATAAAAGTACGATTTTTACTAACTATTCTCTTTTATGACATATAATGCAGATGGTTTTTGAGGTAAATTTTCCATTATGAACCTTTCCAATATACACCTCTTTTCCAGAATTCACTTCTTTAAATCCAATGTATGGTGCCTCACATCTGGCATTTTTATGAGACTTTTCACGGGAAAGTTGCATATTTCTTTGTATCATATAGTCTATATTCCATGCATTATGCTACGTCTTACTTTGCAAAACATATCCAATGTATTGATTATAGGATATTATGAATTCTTTGTAACAGTAGAGATTTTTCTATTTTGGTCAAATGTTTCTATTTGGTCTAATTTTGAGAACCAGGGATACTATAAAGATTTTCCATAGAAATTTCTGGTAGTTACATTCACAGAAATAAATTAACTATATCAAATCTGGACTTATCCTTGGTCCTTTTCTTGTGGATCACTCTGGAGGTCTTCAGATGAATGATGTCATGCAGGAATCAATTATCACTTAGAAGTATATAAAGAACATATGCACACCATTGTTCATTACAACACTTTGTTCAATTACTAGAATATGAAATCATCTTAGGTGTCCAGTGTCAAACAGATGAATGTATAGTATTTATGTACACAGTGGAATTCTATGTAGCTGCAAGAAATGATGAACTCATGAAATCTGCTACAACTTTGATGGAATTTTTGTGATGTAAATGAAGTCAGAAGAAAAAAACAAGTACTACCTGTCTAACTTACATGCGGTATATATTATAATAGGACAAGGGAATATAAGGTATAAAATTGAAGAAACCCAGATACTCTGGACCCTAAATTAGCCTCTAAGATAAAGAGTTTAGAGGAGAAATACAGAGGATGTTCATAGAACTCAACAAAAGCATGGATTGAACTGAATGAACCACAAATAAGAACCATGAGACTATGACAATAAAAATAAGAAAAATGCAAACTGAAATAATGGGAATGAAAAACTTGGTAGACAAAATGAAAACCTCACTGGAAAGCCTCTCCAACAGAGTAACAGTGGCTGAGGGGGCCCGGGAGATAGCATGGAGGTAAGGCGTTTGCCTTTCATGCAAAAGGTCATCGGTTCAAATCCCGGTGCCCCATATGGTCCCCCATGCCTGCCAGGAGCAATTTCTGAGCATGGAGTCAGGAGTAACCCCTGAGCACTGCCGGGTGTGACCCCAACCCCCCAAAAAAAACCAAACAGTGGCTGAGGACCAACTTAGTGAACTTGAAGATTAGATTCATTAAAAACTCTATACAGCAGAAAAGATTGGAAAAGAACCTTAAGACAGACGATCAGAAAATGGAAAAAATCCTCAAAAAATTTGAAAAGATGAAAATAGAAGTCTTTGGCAAACTCAACAGAAACAACATAAGAATCATTGGAGTCCCAGACACCCAGAAAGAAACCCCTAGGAAGAATCAATGGTCAAAAGCATCATTGCAGAGAAACTCCAAAAGTTAAAGACTGCATGCAACCAAATCCTAGATGCCCAAAGAGTACCAGCTAAAAGAGACCTAAGGACACATCCTAGTCACAGTGATGAATTCCATGAATAGGGATAGAATATTGACCAAGAAGTTAAATTACAATCAAAAGACCATCCTTAAGATTTATAGTAGACCTGTCATAAGAAACCTCAAAGCCTTTTAGGCTTTGCACTCCTAAGGATATACCCCAGGACCACTAAAATACAATACAATAATGCCCTCTGCATTTCTATGTTTATTGCAGCACTATTTACAATAGCCAGAAGCTGGAAAAATATAGATGCCCAACAACAGATGAGTAGGTAAAAAAAAACCTGTGGTACATATACACAATGGAATACTATGCAGCTATCAGGAAAGTTATAAAACTTTTTTATACATGGATAGACATAGAAACTATTATGATTACTGAAATGAGTCAGAGGTGAGATATAGACACAGAATAGTCTCACTCTATATAATGATTATAGAAATACATAATTATAATACATTATTGTAAAAATACCCAGAGACAATAGAGACAAGGATTGGCAGGATGGGCCAATGACATGAAGCTTACCACAAAGAGTCATAAGTGCAGTCAGAGAAATAGCTACACTAACAACTATCATGAAACTATCATGACAATTGTAGTGAGTGAGAGAAATAGAATGCCTATCTCAAAGACAGGGAAGTGTACAGGAATGTGGGAGATGGGGTGTGCATTGGCAGTGGGAATGTTGCACTGGTGAAGACTGGTGTTCTCTTTTATAGCTAAACCCTAACTACATTCATGTTTGTAATCATGGTACTTAACTAATGATATTATAGAAAAAAAAGTAAAATTGCCATAGAAAATTCCAAAGCTAGAACTTAATGTATGACAAATAAGAATTCCATAAAATTATTTGTTCAATTGTAACAGGTAATAATATAACTGTATAATTACAATTATCTTCTCCCCCCCCCTCTTTTCTTCCCTTGATAATCTCCCAGAATTTAGTTAGATGCTCATCCCCATTGGAACTAGAGGGCATCAGGTTGACACTCATGTAGTGTTTGTGAGGGCTCTGAGATTTTTAGGTTTAAATTAGAAAACTCATACATGCAAACCTGTGCTCTACCCAATCCAGTACATGATCTTCATGGACCTTATTCAATTAATTCAAGGCTGTCTTTGTTTAATTTATTTAAAAAGTGATCCTAAAACACAATATGTATGTAATTGTGCAATCAACATATAGAAATGCTTCTTTTAACAATCACAATTCATAGGTAGATTACTTTAATGTAAAGCTTTATTAGATTAAGAAAAAGATTGATTAAATTGAAATTGAAGAAAACCAGAAAAAACCCGAAGAGAACTATATAAGATAAAAAAAGTTTTGTATAAAAATTCAGTTTATAGGGGCCCGGGAGATAGCATGGAGGTAAGGCATTTGCCTTTCATGCAAAAGGTCATCGGTTCGAATCCCAGTGCCCCATATGGTACCCCGTGCCTGCCAGGAGCAATTTCTGAGCATGGAGTCAGGAGTAACCCCTGAGCACTGCCGGGTGTGACCCAAAAACCAAAAAAAAAAAATTCAGTTTATGCATATACTAAATATAGAACTTCCTTTTTCCATTTTAATAGGAAAATGATAAATATAAAAATAATAGTAACAATAAATCATTGAGGTTGTAACATACAAGCTGCAACAAATATAATATAATAGTAACAATAATAATAATAATAAGCGAGGGCTAGACTCTTATAGAAACAAAGTTTTAAATAGAACTGGGATTAAGTTAGTGAAAATAGAAAGTAGATTAGAGGGACCGAATCGGTGGCACAAGCAATAGGGCGTTTACCTTGCATTCGCTAACCTAGGATGGACCATGGTTCAATCTCCAGCATCCCATATGGACCCCCAAGTCAGGAGCGATTTCTGAGCACATAGCCAGGAGTAAACCCTGAGTGTCACCAGGTGTGGCCCAAAAAACAAAATCAAAATACTTGCCTTTTAAAAACTCATTTTGAGAAACATGGTCACCTCAAGCCTCTCCTTTTCTCCAGCATTTGTTTTGGAAATTCAGCTACAGAAAGGGTTTGATCAGTACAAGAAACAATACGTAGTTTCACTTTTTTAAGGTATTTCATTGTAGTCTCTCACTAAAATTTTAACAGTTCTGACTTCAGTTTTTCAAACCAAATTCTTAACAGTGCCCTTTATATATTATACATAAACATATATATTGTATATTGATTTATTTTTATTTATTTATTTATTATTTTAATTTTAATTTTTGTTTTTTTTTCAGGCCACACCCTTTGACACTCGGGATTACTCCTGACTATGCATTCAGAAATCTCTCCTGGCTTGGAGGACCATATGGGACATATGGGACATTCAAACAGTGGTTCATCTTAGGTTAGCATGTGCAAGGCAGACAGACGCCTTACCACTTATGCCACTGCCCCAGCCCATATATTTATATATGTATGATTAAACCAAAATGGAATTGATAAAGACATACAACTACAAGAAATAATATTTGATGTCTTTGTAAGAAAGAGTGGAAAACTATGAAATTAGGTAAAAGGACTTAACAATTTTTAAAATAAAATATTGACAGACATTAGAGAATTCTTGCATGATAATTATCTCTTTGCAATCATTTCAAAAGGAATTGATGTATAGAGACACAAAATTGTGTTTTTAGGACAATTAAGAGGTTAAAATACATCCCAATTCTTTCTTAGGTTAAATAAGAAAATATAGAGAGCTAAAATCTAGAATAGATTTAGGACTTCAAGGAATAAGTTTCTATTATCTGAAAAATTCACTCATTTAAAATATGCATCCCAATATTATTAACTCACACAGTGGCCTTAGGAAAGTTTATATTCTCAGATACTTTGATATCTATAAAATGGGGTTAGTTACAATGAGGGGTCAGTAGTTTGAATTAAATGAGATCAAGTAAAATATAGTTTCTGGCATGAACTAAAGGATAGAAAAATTATTTTTCTTTATAAATTCTACAAGCTTGCATTTCCCTATGTTTTTTTCCATGGATTTAGCTATTTGCAATTTAAAGTTTAGGAGAACTCTGTATCAGACGTATTTTTATCATGGAATTTCTTGCTGTGTCTTCTGATCCAACCTTGCTTGTTTTCTTATTATTTCCTACAATTACATGAGGATCAATTATATTTATCATCTTTATTTTTTCTTACCTATCCAACTTATCGAAATCACATAGTAGCCATGATTAAGTTTAATTATCTGTAGACCAGCTTCTGGAGACAGAGATTTCATTTCCTTTCTGCCAGCATTTAACTGTATTAAGTTGGAAAAAGCAACCCAACTTCTGGAAAATTTTATGGCCCAAGTTACTTTCTAATATTTCCATCACCAATTGAAAAGTATTTCCTGTCAATCTTGGAGCCTCTTAAATGCTTTCTTTAGATAAAATGCAATCTATGCATAGTATAATATTTAAGTATATGACCTCTTGTGGTCAGTCTGATCAGCGCTAGTCCTTACTAGCACGTGAAGATAGTTAAATGAACTAAAATGGCTATCTGTACTTTGCTTATACATTACATATATATACATATATATATTAGGCATAAGGTTCTAATTTGTTAAATTGTTATGGGAATTAAAAAGTTACAAAAAAGCCTGTAGTGTTTGGAATCATGTGTAGCACTTAGTAAAAGCCTTGATAGAAATACAAAGATAAAAAACATTTTCAGTGAGTTGGCAATTTTCAAAGATTGAAACACATATAGGTAGTAAAAAGTATTGTATATATAAAGCATAAGAGAAGTGTAGACCCTGGTGAGACACAAAAGAAGCAAAACATTTAAACTGAATGGATCAGGGAAGGTCTTAAGACAGGTTAACTACAGTTTGCACAAGGAGAAGGGAGCCTAGTATTGGGAAGCGATTTAAAAAAGACAACTTTATTTATTGATTAATTAATTGATTGATTGCTTGATCATATCCAGTGGTGTTCAGGAATTATTCAGGGTTCTGCACTCAGAAATCGCCCCTGGTAGGATGGAGGTTCATGTGGATGCTAGGAATCAAACTGGGTCCCTCCTGGGTTGGCTGCACGCAAGGCAAATGCCCTACTGTGCACCATCTCTCTGGCCCCACAGAAGGGATAATTTGATGATGGAAGAAACAAAAAGAGTCATAATGAAGGAGCAGGGGAAGTATTTACTATAAAGCATTCTTTATTTAATTAAATGAGAGTATATACTGGGATTTGATATAGGAAAAGTGACCTTAGATTTGATCAGAAAGATTTGTTTTGCTACGGACTGCAGAATCAACACTATCTCTAATAAGAAGCATTGAAGGTTGTTTAAATTGTATGATTACACATGTGATATAAAAATAAAATGAAAATTCTTTAATATAGTGATTAGAAACTATAGAAATGGAGTCAAAGAGAATGGTTAGGGATCACTAACTAGTGTGGGAAGGGATGAAATTGGGGAAGTTGTTGGGTGAAGATAAAGGCTCATTAAGAACTGCAGGGTATCTGCTATCTTATCATTTCTACTACTTTCTCATTGTTTCTTGTTCTCCTTACTTTGAGATATCAGTTTCCACTCTCAGGGCCTTTATGCTTGCCTTTGCCATCTTTCTCATGGACAGTGTCCACATATATCTGAGTATAAAAATATTATATACAAATCTTGTGCATGTTAGAAAGACAATAATGTCTAGCAGAAATTTGTGTGTGTGTGCACACATGTGTGCACAGAAGTATGTGTAATTTTGCCCCAAAATGGCATGGAGAAAAAAAAGTCTCATAATTTTCTGGTTTTGTATAATAGCAAATAGAAAAGAGGCCATCTAGAACAAAAGAAACAACTCATAATCAACATTTATGTATTGCAACTAGATGTTCTCTGTATTTAAAAAGATGAATTATAAACAACTGAAAATCATGAAGATTTTTTTTAGTTAGTTATGGCTGCTCTGACCAAAGGTGAAATTCATGGATTCATGAAAAATAAATAGGAAATTGATCAGTGGACATTAAGGCAATATAACAACAAAAGAAAAATATAACCAGATGGAAACCTAAATTTAGAGTGACAGTGATGTCATAGTGAAATGAGATAATTAGTGAAATCTACACTGTACTAACAATTCATCATTAACATATATGATTAGATATATGTAGGTATATATATTTGCATATATAAATGCATTTACATATGTGTTAATGGGGACAAATTCACTCCTAAAATGTTAATTGCATACTGTATACCTGACATTGTTCTAGTAATGTCTGTGGTATTTGGAACAATAGTCAACAAAAATAGACCAATTTCTAAAGAATTATATTGTAATAGGAGAAAAACCAAACGCATGTCATTTCATGGTAATGATAAGTTCTAAGAGTAAAAATTGAAAAGAATTTTATAGGATAAAATAGGAAAGCTCAGTAAGGGGTCGAGTTTTATTTAGTATATTTAGAAAACATTTTTCGTATAGTTATAGTTTAGTTTATATTTGAGGGAACCTGTAAGACAGGGGTCTCAAACTTGCAGTCCGCCAGCCCTTTGCGGCCCTCCATACAACATTTTGTGGCCCGCGGCCAGCCTTCAAATATCGCAGTATTCACGATTATTCGCTTACCGAATAATGGCAATAAAAATCACATTAGTAAGAAAAAAAATCGCATTAAACATTCACGTACCATGCAAATGTTTAATGCGATTTTTTGCGATTTTGTTCTTACTAATGCGATTTCTTATTGCGAATATTTGGTAAGCGAATAATCTCGAATACTTTGCACCTAGCACAGACGTCATTCCCGCTGCTCCTGCCCGCTGTCCCTTGCATTATTGGAGGCCTAAGGGAGAGAAGTTTATTACAGAATTAGATTTTGTCTTGCCTTCATCATGACGTCATCAAAGCCTGCAGTGGAGAGAAAGCTTGATAATGAGCACAAACAATTTCAGGAAAAGTGGGAGATGCAATATTTCTTTGTTGAGCACAGGGGCATCCCCACATGTCTTATTTGCTCAGAGAAAGTTGCAGTGCACAAGAATACAACTTGAAATGCCATTATTCAACTAAACATGCTGAGGATTGTGCAAAATATCAAGGAAATGAGAGAGCCAAGCGGGTTGCCAGCCTTAAAGCATGTCTAATGAGGCAACAAGATTTCTTCAAGAAAGCAACCAAAGGGAATGTTGCATCAGTCGAAGCTAGTTACATGGTTAGTAAGATGATTGCTAAGGCAGGGAAACCATTCAGAGAAGGAGATTTTGTTAAAAAATGCATGTTACAGGCTGCAAGTATTATCTGTCTGGAAAAGAAAGGTCAGTTTAGCAAAATCAGCCTTTCTGCCAACACTGTGGCAGAGTGCATTTCTGACATGTCAAGTGACATTTATCATCAACTGTGTGAGAAAGCCAAGTGTTTTGATGCATATTCTTGAAGAGGGCACAGATATAACAAACACTGTGCAGCTCACAATTTATGTCCATGGTGTTTTCTGCAATTTTCAATTGACAGAGGAGCTGCTCACAATAATTCTAATGCATGGCCAGCCCACCGCTAATGAGATATTTCGCATCTGTGTGATGCCATTGAGAATGCAGGTTTGCCATATAAGAAGTTTGCTGGAATATATCCGATGGAGGGCCATCAATGACAGGGAGGAAAAATGGACTGGTGGCACTTGTTCAAAAAAAAAACTTGAAGGGGAGGTCATTGCTTTTCACTACATTATCCATCAGCAGGACCTTTGCAGTAAATGCCTGCCATGTGACAATGTGATGTCTGTTATTGTGAAATGCATCAACCAAATCAGATCCAGGGGCTTAAAGTACAGGAGGCTCTGTGCCTTTTAAGAGGAAATGGAGTCAGAATATGGAGATGCGCTCTATTTCACCGAGGTACGTTGGCTTAGCAGGGGAAATGTCCTGAAAAGATTTTTTTGAGTTGAGAGAAGTGAAAGTCTTCATGGAGAAGGATGGAAATGCTGTTTCTGAGTTGAGTGATCACAAATGGCTCATGACTTAGCTTTTCTTGTTGACATCACACATAAGCTGAATATACTAAACTAGATGTTACAAGGCCTGGGGCAGCTTATCAGTGCTGCCTATGACAGCATGAGAGCACAAAACCTGTGTTATGGAAATCTCAACTCTCTTAGACAAACCTTTGCCATTTCCCAGCATGCAAGGAACTTGTGGATGCAGGCATACCATTCAGTGGTGAGAAATATGTTGATGCTATTTTTTAGCTAGAGAAGAAATTTGATCACAGATTTCAGACTTCAGAAAGCACAGAGCCACTTTCCAAATTTTTGTGGACCCCTTTTCCTTTAATGTGCAAGATGCCCCTCCTGTGCTTCAAATGTAGCTCATTGACCTGCAATGCAACTCTGATCTCAAAGCCAAGTTCAGGGAGATTAGTGGAAAAGCAGACATGCATGGACAATTTTTGAGAGAATTGCCCCCCAGCTTCCCTAAGCTTTTCCAAATGTTCAAACGCACCATGTGCCTTTTTGGGAGCACATATTTGTGTGAAAAGTTATTCTCCACATTGAACTTCAGTAAGTCAAAGTATGATCATCTTCATGCCATACTAAGGGTCTCAACTGCTTCCTCTCTAAAGTCAAATGTGATTTAGACTTGTGAGAAGAAGCGCTGTCAAGTCTTTGGCCGCAAGGAATAGGCAAAAGATGCCATGTTCAGAAGAACTGTTCATGATCTTCACTCAATGTTCTATTCATGTTCAGAAGAAATAATTAAAACTGTTAATAATAATGTTTGCGGACTTTTTTTGTGTGTGTGAAATCCCTTATGTGGTCCTGCCTTACTTTGCCTCCTGTGGCCCCAAGGTAAATTGAGTTTCAGTCCCCTGCAGAAGATTTGCAGAGACCTGGGGAAAAAGTGATCTGATTCAGCTAAAAGGGATAGAAAGTATAAAATCATAAAGTGAGATGTCTTGGTATTTTAGAGAAATAGAGATGAGACAGGGTAGATGGAACAGAGAGAATGTGATGGTAGGAGATGAGCCTAGAGAAACATTTAAATTTCTCTTGCCTCTTGTAGGGCAATGTAAGGGCTTGCATTCTGTTCTGAGAAGAGAAGCTCACTGAAGCACTTAATTATTATATTATTATAACATCATAGATTTACTTTGGGATGGAATGTAATTCCTTATGATCCTATTTTTGCATCTCCAAACTACCAAAGTATAAAATATCCTCACCCCATCCTTCTTTTGTCTTGCTTGCCTTCTTAGGAACAGTTCTCCACAGCTCCTCTAACAGTTCTGCTTTTCTCTGAGGTTGAGAGAATGTATGGTCTTGGAGAGATTAGTAAAACAACTTTCTAATGCAGTTCTCCTACTCTCATTCCATCACTATAACTATTGTCACCAAACTAATTTTTCTAATGATTTAAAAACAATAAAGCTATGAAAAAATAAAATGAATATTAACATATTAATATAATATGCTATTATAATACTCCTTGTCTTTATATGACTTTATAGGACTTAGCATATCAAAAATACAACTGTGTTAGAAAGAATAAGGTGGGTTATTGTAAAATTTATAAAATTATTTCACTGTGATTCTAGCACTCCCCAGAGATATTGCTGATCTCCAGATATTGTTGATTTTCAGACTAATCACAACAAAATTGTGACTCATAGAATTTTTTTGAGCTGACTCTGCTGTGTCTCTGGAGCACTTCAGACATCTTGTTCCTTCTCTTTGTTTGCTTCTGCCTGGGAACATTTTTCCTCTCTGGCATCCTTCCTTAAGGACTCACCTTCTTCTGAGACGAGTCGTCCCTACCCAGAGACTGTGGAGCTAGCTAACTCTGCTGTATCTCTGGAGTACTAGAGCATGGCAGACATCTTCTGGGCCTTCTCTCTGCATGCTTTGGCCTTGGAACTTTGATCCTCTCTGGCATCCTTCCTTGAGGGATTGCCTTCTCCTAAGGTGAGTCTTCCCGATCCAGACACTGTGGAACTAGCTGACTCTGCTTCATTTAGCAGCCTCCCACTCCACTTAACTGATGAATACAACACATTACAACACTACAACACATTAAAAAATCCTCAATACAAGCATGACAATGGGGAAACAATGCAGGCTGACACCAGGCATAGAGAATGAAGATGGCAACTCTGATGTCCCAAAAACAGCCAACCTCCTAGTTAGTCTCTCAGATATGGAGTTTAGAGAATATGGACAATTTTCACAGAACTCAAAGAAAGCATGAATTAAGTTGAATGGAACACTAATAAGAATCAAGAGTATATGAAGATAGAAATCAGAAAACTCCAAACTGAAATAACAGGTCTGAAAAATTCAGTAAATGAATTGAAAACCTCAATGGAAAGTCTCTCCAATAGGGTAACAGCAGCTGAGGGTAGAATTAGTGAGCTGGGAGATGAGATGCATAGCAACTCCATACAGCAGAATAGATTGGGAAAAAACCTCAAAGCAAATGATCAGACAATGGAAAAATTACTCAAGGAATGTGAACAGATGAAAATAGAAGTAATGGGGCCAGAGAGATAGCAAGGAGGTAAGACATTTGCCTTGCATTCAGAAGGATGGTAGTTCGAATTCCAGCATCCCATATGGTCCCCCGAGCCTGCCAGGGTCAATATCTGAGCCTTGAGCCAGGAGGTAACCCCTAAGCACCGCCAAGTGTGACCCCAAAACCTAAAAAAAAAAAAA
>PVKC010006870.1:0-17129 GCA_004027635.1 Crocidura indochinensis | reverse complement strand
GAGTTCCAGCTAAAAGAGCCCCAAGGAAAAGCACCCCAAGACACATTCAGGTCACAATGACTATCCCTATCCAGAGATAGGGATAGAATACTGAAAGCAGCAAGATCAGAAAGGGAAATTACATTCAAGGGAGCATCCTTGAGATTTACAGCAGACTTGTCACAAGAAATCCTCAAGGTCAGAAGGCAGTGGTGGGACATAGTGACAAAACTCAATGAAATAAATGCTTCTCCTAGAATAGTGCACACAGTCAGATTCAATTATAAGTTTGGAGAAAGTATACATAGCTTCACATATAAACAACAACTCAGAAACTTTGCAGACTCAAAACCAGTCTGAAAAGAAAAATGGAATAATCTACTTTCAGTAGACCAACAGACACATAAAACCTCTACACAGAGATAGTATTAAATCTCATGACAATTATCTCTCTCAATGTCAATGGACTAAATGCACAAGCTAAGAGACAAAGAGTGACTAAATGAATCAAAAAATGAGTATTTTAAATACATATGTATATATGCATGTATGTATGTATATATGTATGTATTAGGAAGGTAAGTGGAAAATATCCAGTTAATTTTAAGGCATAGTCACCTGGCTAACTCAGTTGGTAGATGTGAGACTCTTAATTTTCATGCTTACTCCTAACTCTGAATTTGAGATTACTTCTAGCAATTTCCAGATCTCTATATGTGGCATGAGTTATAGAACATCGATTGACTGCCAGCAAGGCAAATGCTATAACTCCAGTACTACCTCTCCATATGTACTTTACGTATTTTGAAACAATATACATATTTAACCAAATATAAATTAATGTTTAAATTAATTTATTATAAAATTTTTATAAATTATAATGTTATATGTATTGTTTGAAACCATATTTATCAACTGAGCTTTTATCAAGTTGCAATAAGCTTTTTGTTAGTAGAGGTTCTAGCTTTTGTGTGGAAGTCTGATTGATCATGAGGAAGATTAGTGAATATTGGGCTGCTTAAAGTAATTTCTGAAAATGAGACAATAAAATTTGCTGTGTGAATAAATCTTCCTTTCACTTCAACACTTGGAGGCCATTAAGAGGTTATTAGTTAGCCCAATTTTCATCTTGTTTTGGTTAGATAGATAATCAGAAGAACTGAGGATAAATGTGTCAGAATACACATACTTATGGATTAAAGTCATTATTTGTAAAAGGGCATAGTTCACAACTCACTCAAACAATGAAAATTGTAGTACCAAAGATCACTGACCAGAGATCACCATACAGGTTCCGTAATAATGAAAGAATTTGAAATATTGCAAGTATTACTTGCATCTGTCATAGAGATGTAAAGTGGGCACATGTAGTTTGAAAAATGACACTGGTGGGCTTGCTGGACACAGAATTGTCACAAATCTTCAATATGTCAAAACAGCAGCAACAAGTAAAAGCTAGATATTTTCAAAGCACAAAAAATGGAAGCACAAATACACACACAACCAACAACAAAATAAGCTTGCATAATTTCAAATACTGAGTTCAAAAAATACTCTCATCCAAAAAATAAGTGGCATTTTTCTTCAAAATACTTCTGTAGTACTCTGAGTTATCTTAATACTTAAATTAGAGAAAAAGTGATTAATTTCACTTAGACTTGCATGTTTGATGATGCATACTTAACATATTGTTAATAATTCTTACATAAAATTTTGCCAATAACTTTAAAATATACTGTCTCGGAAAATTTTTTAGTATGATCTGTAATTCTTCTTTTGTATGGTTTGAGTTTAAATACTATAGTGGATTATTAACTCAAAAAGATCATAAATTCTTCCTTTTCTTGTATACCTGCTCCTTGGTGATGTGACTTAACAGAAACTCCCATTCAAGGGATAGTTGTCTATTTCTCTACCCTTGAATTTGATCTTGGACACATGACTTATACTGGTCAATGTACATAATGTACATAAATTTTGGAAAGTTTTAATACAGGACATTTTTTGAGCTAATGTACATAAATTTGGGAAAGTTTTAATACAGGACATTTTTTAATGATCCTGATAAACTTTTCCTATAACTGCTATCATAAAAGACTCAGGCTTACTCGGTGGAAGCTTTTAGGCATTTTATCTCATTTGTCCTATCAATAATCAGTGAATCATAATACATTCCAATGAGACTATTTTCGGCCAGCTAACACATGTTGAGACTGACCAATACATTCATTAGAATTGAAGTATACCAGCTGAACTTAATTCAAATTTCTGAACTACAGAACAAGGAGCAAATCAATACTTAAGTGTTAAGTTTAGACTGAAAAACTAAGATTGATAGTCCATAGTTCTTTTAAATTCTTCTTTTTGTTTGTTTTGGGTCACAACCAGTGATGCTCAGGTCTTACTCTTCACTTTACACTCAGGGATTACTATTGGTGGGTTCAGGGAACCAGGAATGAAACTGGACTGATTCCTTACAAGACAGGCATCCTATAATGCACTATTGCTCTGGCCTGTTCATAATTTCTAAGTCCAAAGTATGTTTTTTCTTTATTTTTATTTTCTTTCCAACACTCCCAGAGATAGACGTATCCCCTGACATTTATGTTCTCTTTTGTAAGTTAATAGACCTATGCCTACCCAGTTCTTCCCACATTTAAGTTTTATCAGGGCACATAGCTATCCATCTTAAAACTAAGTTTTCCAGCTTCTCTTGCAGCTAGATTGGTCATGAGACCAAGAGATATGAATGAAAAAAAATGTGTGTTATGGAAGCTGCTCTCTCTCTCTCTAGTCTTTCATTCTACCTTTAATTTCTAATTTTTATTTTCTCAGTTTGGGAAATAAAGTAATCTCAAATTCACAGTTGGACACTGTGAGTGATTGAGCTCCATGCACAGAATCAATATAGAGTTGCATTGATATTTATACTTAGGGGGTGGTAAGTGCTGGAAAATAAAGAGCACAAAAAGAAAATACCAAGGCAGGGATATGTATGGTGAAGAGTTCTATAACAAAAAACTTGATCAGAGGTAGCATACAGAGTAAATGAAAGGATTTGGATACTCCTTAAAAGTAAGCTGTAGCAGAAAGAAGCAAAAATTGTGAAATGAAACATCCATTCAATGTGCTTGTGCAATTAACTTTACAGAATTCAGAGAGACCTTCTCTCATTTTTGGTGGATCACTGATCTTGAACTTTGAGGGGTAGGGTTGGCTACTGGCTTACATTTTCTTAGTTCAGACTTCCAACAGTAGTTTTCAAAGGTTTTTGTGTGTTTAGTATAGGGGTAGTAGTCCGGATGAAGGTTAGATTTAGAGGATTACTGAGAATCCTGTAATAACTTTTGAAATAGCTTTTCAGATCAATTCCCATTCATTTCCCACTTTACAGAGAAAAGGGAACCAGGGAAGGATCAACAGTTATGAGAAAAACTAAAAGAAAAAACTCCACTCACCATATCTGGAAATGGAAGATCTCATTGTACTCTTGTCCCATTTTCTTCCTACTACAATCTCCTGTGTTTTATTTTTATTTTCTTTTAATATTTTTTGTTTAAAATATTTACTTTTATGAAAAGCATTTTATTTAAAATGTCACTTTTTAAAACATTTTCTTATGGAGAATATTCTGGAAAGAAATTACTAAGTAAAAATTATAGAAAAAGTTCAAGAGTACATATATAATATCTTGATTAAGAGGTGCTAAACACAAAAAAGAATCTTGTTAAGTTAGGTATACTTGCTTATTTTATATAATTGTAGAAAACAGTTTGTCATGCTCATTTACAATATATGTACTTTTTATCTTGTTTTTTAATGGTCTTGTCTTATGAATTCTCTACCAATCTGTGCTTTAAAGTTTCAAAATAGCTTTAAATTTAAGATTGCAATATACGTGTTTTTATACAATTCAAGTCTCAATATGCCTCAGCTCTCTTATCTGTAAAATGACTAGATGATAATCCCTGAAATCTTCTTTGTGTTCCCAACTTAAAAATTTGAGCTTCCTTATAAACATATTGATTAAAATCTGTTGACAACTGTAGCTACAATGGAAACAGAATGAAGAAACATATTAACATTAGTGTTAATGCAATAATCAGCTGTGTTTTGTTCCATATGGCAATTTATTTCAACAATTAAGTCAAACTCCATCTGTTTTGGCATAACAATTTTTAATGGGTTACTGAAGAACATCTTTGGAAATAATTTACATTTTCCAAATATTGCTACCACTGTAAATGATGAATGTGTCATGGAATCTTTCTGATTAAAAACAAAATAAAATGTCTAATGCCAAAGTTCATTTCATTTGACAAACGGATTGTTTTACTAGTTGACCTCATGGATAGCTTGTATAGTCTAATCAATAGTTGGAAAGGAGAAGATAAATCTTGGTGATGGCATGGAGGGAACATGCGTGGGGAATAGTTTCTGGGAAAGGAAACACAACTTTCAACACTGTCAGCAGTATTTTTCTGTTTTTCTGACCTGAGGATCCTGTTGGGACAGAATGTGCCAATTGGTAATGGAGACAAGACAAATGGTACATACCACACATCCAGCAGGGGTGCCTTTCTTTGGCTTGGTTGAGCTGAATTGACAGAATAGCAATAGGAAACATTTGTCTTTATCATTATAATACTTGACAAGAGGCATGATTACTGCTGTAAGGGTATCAAAATAAAGAAAAAATGGGCTGTCTGAAAACCCTGTTATTTATCACATTCAGAAATGCTAACCCAGACTAGTGAGATAGA
Source organism: Crocidura indochinensis (assembly GCA_004027635.1). NCBI lineage: Eukaryota > Metazoa > Chordata > Mammalia > Eulipotyphla > Soricidae > Crocidura > Crocidura indochinensis. Next base: position 12,387 of record PVKC010006870.1, on the reverse strand, counting down.
AAACTACTTGTTAAATTGCCTCTAAAAATCATTTTTTCTCTCTGAGATATTATGTGAGCCCATGGATCTCACCTGTGTTCTCTTCCCATCTGCCCTCCTCCCCTTGTTGCAAGTTGGAATCAATTTTTGAAGTCAGACTGTCCCTCTGTACATAAGGATTCTCCTCTATAGGCTCATTGAAAGTGCCAAGCTGGCACCATTCCACATGTGTTCAGGAAACAGGGGGAAAATGCTAACTGGCAACATATTAAAAAATATCAAATGCATACAGAAAAAATTGATTTATTTTGCAGCAAGTGTTAGGATGTCTCCAGGCAAATTAGAGCTAGTACTGACTTTGTTCAACCCCTATATTTTTCTCCTTCTTGTTTTCTAATTAAACAGCCTTTCTACTGCTTTACAAAGACCCCTTCTGACTAAATCATTGCAGGTGTATTGACTCTTGAACACAATGGGCTTACACATTGACATTTATGCTGTAATAGAGAGGTATAATTTACAAATTTGCAGATAAGCCCCAAATTGTTTTAAAAGTGATAATAAATACCTTTATGACACAGTATGTACTTTTCTTCTCTGGCTTGTGGGAGGTTGTATGTTATAGAGAATGATTTTCCCAAAGAGTTTGTTCTCAGAGATGAAGCTAAGTTTACTTTGAAAGGCCAATTACTTCAATGTGTATCACCAAAGTAGTTCTTTTCAGTATCAAAAGTGTTCTCTTTCAGTAGGTCTTTTCTAAAAGAGAGTACTTGCTCCTAATACCTCATTAAGAGTAACTTCAGAATCAAATCAACGTCATGTCTTAAAGCTTGTTAGGAATTCAACCTTGTATTTTGGAATTGGTATTCTTTTGTGGAATTTAGAGTAGTGATTCTTAACCTTTGCTATTCATTTAAATCACCTGAGAAGCTTTAAAAAAATGATGCCCAAGACTTTCTCAGTCAATTGAATGAACATTTCAGAGAATGGAAATAGAGTATTGACATTTCTACACAGCCTTTCAGAATGGGCAGCAACTTTCAAGTCAGAAATTTTGTAGGGTATTTTTACTCATGAGAGGTATTCAAAGAACTATTTTCTCATTCACTTAATAAATACCTGAATTATGACTATTAGTAGAGACAAGTAACACAAGGGCTTCAATGACAGCAAAGGGAATTTTAAATTTAAAATGGCCACTAAGTTAATAAAGACTATTAGCTTTACATTCATCCCATTAAAGTCATTGAGTTCTATTTTATATTATAGTGGGGAGAAAACAAGACATAAAGTCCATATTGTCACTGAGCTCAACTTTTAATTAGCAGTTTTTACAAATGGATAGAGTTCTATAAATAATTGTATCCAGATAAAATGTAATAGAGTGTATCAATGGGAGTTTGGGTGTGTTTTTCTGATCTGTAAAGCAGAATGATGAGAAGGAAACTGTTGAGGGAAGATGTGTTGGGATTTAATCCTGGGTGGAAAAAATACTAGAGCCAAGGCCTTGAGTGATATTGAGTAACCAATAGGAGCAGAAAGAAGTTTAAATCCTTTAGAGGAGTATAGAAATGTAGCCAGGGAATAAATATTCTCCACAAAGATAACTTTAGCATAGAAAATAAAGTGAGAAGAGTTTAGATGTAATTTAATGACTGTAGGCATTCAGGCATAAAATATTGTTATGGAGAAAAAAATCAATTCTTTGACACTTATGGTAAAGGTGGCTTTGAATTATGTTTTGAAGAAAAGTTAGATGGAACATTTTATGTAAAGTGGGACATTTTCTTAATTGACCAAAAATCATGGTAATATTTTGTTCAGCTTGCTAGAAATGTGTTATATAATGATGGAGGCTAAGGAATTGTGACAATAAGGACCTTGTATAGAAGAGAGCATGTATTTTATACTAAAGATAAAGAGACATTCAAATAAATTTTGTTTACTTTTTAGCTTTCATCTGGTGATTCACTATATTACCCTCTGCACTCCAGCAACAACTTTAAGTTATGTACTGTCCCATCTCCCCACCTGTACTTTTTCCATAATATTGCTCCTTTCTGTCAGGTTTTCCTAATTGTTTTCTCTCTGCTTAAATATCTTGCCTACACTTTGGGGATTCTTCATGCCAACTTGTCAAACTCCCACTCATTCTTTAAATTAGGTACATAATCTGTGATTCTGTAAAATAAAAGGTGTTTATTTATCAAGAGTTCTATCATGCTGAGTTGTTAATTCTTGACTGTTAAGCAATATTCCAAATCCTTATGTTAATATAAGAAACAGCCACAGAACACAATAAATAACTTAAATGATATGATTTGTAATAATAAGACTGTAGTATGAAAAAATGAGTTGGGATATTGAACTATGTAAGATGGGATAGCACAGAAGGTCAGTTATGCTCAAACTACAAATTCAGGGTCAGTCTAATTGATAAACTTAAATTTGGTCCAAACCATTCTTGCTATATTGATCCTCAGCATTTTAACACATGTTTTGAAGTGTGTAATCTCTCAGGCACCTCAGAGAAAGGAAGAGGCTCTACTGAGTACAAAAGTAAAGTGGGTGATCTCTGGAAAGTACCACAAACAATTGTGCAGGTATTACACAGGACAACTGCTTTTTGGTTTTTATTTGCTTTGGGGCCACACCTAGCGGTGCTTAGAACTTACGTTTTGTGCTCAAAAGTTACTCTTGGCAAATATCATGGTATAAAAAAAGAGGGGTGGGGGGCCGGGCGCTGGAGGTAAGGTGTCTGCCTTGCCTGCACTTGCCTAGGACAGACCGCAGTTTGATCCCCCGGTTCCCATATGGTCCCCAAGCCAGGAGCGACTTCTGAGTGCATAGCCAGGAGTAACCCCTGAGCGTCACCTGGTGTGGTCCAAAAACAAAAACAACAACAAAAAAAAGAAGGGTGGAGTCTGACCTGTTTTTTAAAGGAAAACTTAACAAATGTTGTTGTTATTTATATAGACTCCACAGTCCTTGGAAAGCAGAATAGCTTCTAAGTGGATGTGTGTTGAATAAATAGATGATAATATAATCTATCATATAGTAGGCACTATGCTAACATGAATAGACTAAGATAAATAAGTCGTGGCTTATGTTTTCAAGACTATCACAATCTGTCAGGGAGAAATAAAACACTATATTTGAGCTTACACTGCTATTCTCTACATTTTGATTGAGCATATTAACTTTGAATACACTATATCATTTTCCCATATGTCACAAATATTCCCACTGGTGTGTAGTTCTTTAAATCAGGGCCTTAGTTGTGCTCATTGAAATGTCCAAAATGCCTGCAGCAGTACCTGGCACAGAGGACTTGCTCAATAGTATTTGATAAATTAGTGCATGGAAATTCCATTTGATGCAATAAAAGCTTTTTACAGAGGTACGTGCATGACATGTGATTCTTTTTTGATAGATTTAGAGAAATTTGCACATGGCATTTTAGGTTGACCTTGAAGCAAAATGAGTGTTTCTTTAGGAAGAGAAGATGTGAAAGCATTTCAGGGTTAGAACCTAGCAAGAAAACTTCCCATATAAGCAATTTATTCTGAAGTCACAAATGTTGAAGAAAATCTCATGCAATTGTCTTGGGAAAGTTGAAGAGATATTTGGGTATCTTGTTGCTGTTGATAGATTTATCAATGGGTTAAGCAGTATGTGGAGAATAATTTGCTATTACTAAAAATCAGAATAGAAATAAATATGTGGGCCTGGAGAGATAGCACAGTGGCGTTTGCCTTGCAAGCAGCCAATCCAGGACCAAAAGTAGTTGGTTCGAATCCTGGTGTCCCATATGGTCCCCCATGCATGCCAGGAGCTACTTCTGAGCAGACAGCCAGGAGTAACCCCTGAGCACCGCCGGGTGTAGCCCAAAAACCAAAAACCAAAAAAAAAAAAAAGAAATGAATATGTTTATGTTTATGTTTATTTAAAGTAAGGTGACCTTAATTTTTATTTAATTTCATTATTTTTATTTAAGGAGCACACCTAGTAGTGCTCAGGAGTTGCTCTTGACTCTGTACTCAAGAATTACTCCTAGTGATGTTTGAAGGAGTATAAAGTAGACTGGGGATTGAAACTGGGTTGGCCACATGCAAGACAAATGTCTTACCAATTATACTATTGCTTCAACCCTGATGCTCTTAATCTTTAGTGAGGAAAGGGCACTTGGGGTTGTTGTGGTCTAATGAAAAAAATAGTCAACATGAGAGGTAAGAATAAATCTAGATGAGGAGATATCTTATGCAACAGGTTCCAAAAAGAGTGAGGAAAGAGGAAATTAAGTGGACAAAGAAAAATTTGCTAGAAAAATAAAAACTCATTTATCCACGAGACAAGCATAAGAAAACAAATGAGGATGGCATCTCACTCCTTGTGTGATTTAATACTGACTCATAGAAGAAGGCATTGTTCTAAAAGTTGAATCTGGTTGGCAGAGCAAATTAAGATCTATGATTCCATCTTATTTTTAGTAAAAGTGGACTTTTTACAGGAGGGATGTTTGGTAAAAAATATATGCAAATATTAGGGAACATTAAAAATGGATTTTCAAGTTAACATAGATTTCATCATAAATGGTTTGTTTCACCATTAAAGTGATCACATTTTTCTTATTTGTAATGACAATAAGTTAAAAAGTTTTTGAAATGCCTCTGAGGTTGGCTCCTAATTTTATTTCTAATGATTTCATGTATCTGATATAAATGGCAGAGGGGATTGTTATTAGTGTGTTGGCATTTTTTTTGTTTTATTTTTTTGTTTTTTTGTGGTTTTTGGGTCACACCCGGCAGTGCTCAGGGGTTACTCCTGGCTCCATGCTCAGAAATTGCTCCTGGCAGGCACGGGGGACCATATGGGGCACCGGGATTCGAACCGATGACCCTTTGCATGAAAGGCAAACACCTTACCTCCATGCTATCTCCCGGGCCCTGGTGTGTTGCATTTTTAATGTATTCAGAAATAGCCGTTTAAAAACAATCTCTCAATTCCAGTTGTAGGAAAATTATTTAGTGAATTAAAAGTCCTGATTAGTTTTTACTTATTTTTGACTTTTTATTTATTATTATATTATTGTTTATTATATATATATATATATATATATATATATTCTGCTGATAATTAATACCTTGGCTTTAGGATTTGAAATTCTAATAATGAGTGAACTTTTCAGACTGAACTTTTGCTTATGAAACTTATTTTAGGTAGTAATATTTATACTCTACCACCAAAAAATTGGTTGTACTTGCATATAACTATTATATTATCAGTCATGATAGCCTTTTCCTCAAGGGCAATTTCTCAAACAAATGATTAAAAATCAATAAACACCCCATAGACTCCTACTCCTGCTACAGAATTTACTTATTCATGAGATGCTTATCTTTCTGTGAGTTCCCAGGAAGAATTTTTATTGCTTAATCCTGCCATACTGAAGTGAATGCTTATCAGTCCAAAAATTAGTTCTTATTAAATTTTCTTGGCAACTTTGTAACCGTTTCAGGGGTTTCTCCCCTCGAGAATTATTCTAACTTTTACATTTAACATGAGAGAGAAACTCATATTAACATTCTAAAAAAAACCAAACACTGACTGGCCTGCCCATCTGCAGCATGTACCATTCCAATGTTAATTGGGGCTAAATCCATATTCCAGCAAACTGCTTTTTTTAGAGACCATTTTGTCTGGTTATGTTTTCAATATGATGTACTGACAGTCCCCATTGGTGACTGTTCTGACCAATGGACAGTTGAAGCTTGTTAGAGGTCGTTATAGGACTCTTTTCATATTGGCTGCTTCTGATAGCCTTTTGTTTGGTCACAGGATCATTTGTTTTTCTCCAAGTCAATGCATGTGATCTGGTATTCATGGAGTATTACCATATCCACAGCTAGGTAACTAAAGAGTCATAGTTTGCCCTGGCTTCCGTATAGTAGAGGATGCATGCTCGGGATGGGGAGAGCCTCAAAAGTCATGCTCAGCTTTGGGATCATTTGAATAATCTCTCCACTCATTAAACACAGCTGCCAGGCAAGAGACTATAGAATTCAAAAGGCAAGCCAAGGGCATATATTAGTAATATAATTATAATTTGAGCCCCAGGCATGTTTCCTCAATATTTTTGTACTCCATTAATTACAACAAGAACACTTTTGTCACTTAACTAAAAAGGAAAAGGAGGTTGCCGGAATATTTTGACTCGGAAACATAAGTAAAAAGTATATGTTTTAGCAAAGTGTTAGGTATGCTGCAATTAAATGTTAAGACAAATTCTGGAAGCTATCCAAAGAGTCATTTCTCTATCACACAATTTAAGTCCCCGGTAGCCTGGGATTCGACATTGTCTACATGATTTAGTTTGACTTTACCTTTACCACTGTTTATTTGGCCGCACCAAACCTATGCGGCTTTAGATTCGGTGTGTTCGTGTGTGCAGTTGCTCTGTTCTGTGATTTATGGTCTAGATCCTAGAATATCTCTTATATCTACTCTCTTAAGATATCAACTTTATTATAGAACGAGAAAATATTTAATATAAGGGTAAAATAGTGCAAATACAAGTGAAAATAAAAACAAAAATATCTCGCTGTCAACAGCACTGTGCTCTATGAGGTTCAGGTGGATATTTTGGCTCTTCAGTATTTAGAAAGTTCTAAGCTCCTGTTTTTGCTCCCAATTTTTCTTCCCAACCCTCATTTCATCTACTACATCATCCTGCCTGGATGACACATCAACATGACATTTTAAGATATCAGGAATTTGATGTATTTATATTCTGAATGATTTAACTCTGAGACTAATTCTCTCTCCTCCTCTGGGCTGGGGATTGAATTGAATTGCATTTTATATTACCCCAAAGACTCATGTCCTCTTCCAGTATGCAAGGAAATAACTTTTACTTTGTCAGAGATGTTCCATGGGGATTTTAAGGACATATTGAAGTCCAATGGACAGCTTTATTCTTTTTCCATTTCTTACATACCTGCCTAGCTGAATACAAGGGGAAATTAGATGTATCAAAATTTACTATTTGGAGAAAAGTGTCAATTCATTTCTCTTTTTTGTTTTCATTTTTATATTAATCTCTTTATAAGGCATGATGTAAATCTAAAGATATACCCCTAAGCTAAGTACTATGAGATCAAACTTTAAAATTTAAATTTATAAGACTCTTATTTATCCACAGTTATATGAATTAACAACTCTTTTCAGGCAATATTTCCAATTTATTGAGTAGAGCAAAGTTGAAGATAATTAGGTTTATATTTTATCACAAGGTTTGGATTTTATTTTTGTATCTACCTATGTGTCTTTATATATATTAAATGGCAGCCAAGCAGTAAATGGGGATAGGTTGAACCCTGTGAATCTTACTTTATGTGGCAAAAAAGTCTTTTTTAAAAAATGGTTAGAAAATTTTACCACACATAAAAATGTTTGAGATGGAAAATTGTCTTGGATTATCAAATTTGGTCTGAAATTCAATCATGCATATTCTGGTATGAGGAAGGTAGTGGGAGATTTTGAACCAATGACATTGACTTAGACTTGAGATTCAGCACTATAAAAGAATGATTTTTTGTTGATTTAACTCACCAAGAATGACAATTCATTTGTTCTAACATAACCAGAAAACAATAATTTACTACTTACTAGATAAGGTCTTTAAAAAAATATCCATATACTGGTATCTGATATAGAAATTAAAAAGTATTACATGGTGTAAAAAATCTTATTTTTCAAGTAAACTTTTATATTAGTTGGAATGGTTTGGTTGCTCATTTCAAATTCAATACTCATAAATCTCAATATTTTAAGAAATGGAAAACAAGTCTATTGAGTTAATAGCTATAGACAAAAAGGAAGATATTGAGTTGGTCCCCTTAGTTCACCCATTTTCTTATTTTAGAGTCTAGAACAAAAATACATCACAGCACTTGAGCTTCTGATGGAGTATATTTCACCTTTGGTTCCCAGATAAAAAGTAACTCCAAGTTCTTAAAATTATTGTACATAAAATCTGTTAAACTGGAAGAGTTATCTAAGTTATCATTTTATGAACCCTAATATTTTACTTATATAAATAAGACAGAGAATACATTAAAACATCTCTTGGACTCAATTGATAAAATAATATAAAATAGGGGCTGGCGAGGTGGTGCTAGAAGTAAGGTGTCTGCTTTACAAGTGCTACCCAAGGAAGGACCGAGGTTAGATCCCCCTGGCGTCCCATATGGTCACCCCAAGCCAGGGGCAATTTCTGAGTGCTTAGCCAGGAGTAACCCCTGAGCATCAAATGGGTGTGGCCCGAAAAAAAACAAAAAATATATAAAATATATTTCTAAATAAAAATATGAAATATCTGGGGCCGGAATAATAGTGCTTTGGTAGGGCAATTACCTTGCACATGACTGACCTCAGTTTGATCCCCAGCATCCCATATAGTTCCCCCAAGCCAGGAGCGATTTCTGAGTGTATAGCCAAGAGTGACCCCTGAGTGTTTGGGTCACCAGGTGTAGACCAAACATCTCCCCAAATAAATATCAAATCATACTTATATATATGACTTTTACTTTTGGAGGGGGGAAGAGAGTATAATATTCTGTGGGACTGTCCCATTGGCTATTTTGCATTCTATTCTATTCTTGAATTTTGGAAATACATGAACAAAACTTTAGCAGCTCTGGGATTTACTCTTAAAGTTATTATACTTGCAGTATGATTTTACTGTTTTTGAACAATTTGGATGAATAAACAAAGAAGCTAAGACTTATGGTAAGTTTTTAAGTAAAACAAATTTGATGTCAACTATAACATGCATTAGACAGTAAGATAAAGACATGTTAGTCCAGGAAATAAAGAAAATTGAATTAATTTAAATTTCTTTCATACTAAACCAAAAAAGATAATAGTTGGTTAGTATGCAATAAGTCATTTTGCCTCTTTAATGTTGTGATGTTACAAACCTGGAGGCGTGTTCACTGAGCCATTTTCTATTTTTTAGAGATTGTGTTTGGCTGTTTTTTAGACCAGGCATTCTCTTTCTAAGCTGGTGCTCCTTACCAGTGAAAATTTCAAAAAAGATTTTCCAAAATCTTTTTAGAAATTTAAAAAGAATTTTCTTTTACTATCAGTAAAAGTGAAAAGACACCTCACATGAGATTTAAAATCTCAGTTATCTCATTTAGAATCAAGCTTATTGTGAATGATGTTTCCTCATACTTGTTTGCTCACCATTTTTTGAACTTTAATCCACTGAAATTTTTAATATTTTTTCTCATTTTTATCAAAATTGTTCTTGGAAAGAAAATCAGCAATGTAATTGCTAACTCTTAGAACTCTTAGTTTTTTTTTTTATTGATTTTCTTAGAAGGATATGATCTGGTTTCTGCAGTTTTCCATCTGCCCTGAGATAAATTCTGCAGGACTGGAGCAAATATAGCCTGAAGTTTCAACCCCATGACCACAGATCCAAGTCCTCAGTTTCTTGCTTTGCTCCAGGACCTCCCAGGCAGCTTCAGTACTACTGAATGAGAGTAAGACAGTGAGAATTATTTAAATTCTGATGTCTAAGCATTTATCTATATTCTGATGCAAATCAACTTCTCTGGTCATCAAGGGAAGTTCAACAATCCTTTCAGCCAATTAAGGGCATATGTTATATGAGATTATAGGCTCTATGGCACACTTTTTTCTTCACTTTTTGGCATTTAAAAAAAATAATCCATGTCATTTCAAGTCACTGTCAACCTGAATTGATATCGATTTATCCATAAGGGGATTTGTATTTCCTGCTAGTCATTAGAGTTCACCACCAACCTGACTTTCCTTTAAAATAAATTATCTGCTTGAAGATTTTCTTGACCAGACCGATAGTGTGAGTTCAGATCAAAACTGTATTTTGGCTCAAATTCTCAGTGGAGAGTTTTTAATTTCCTCCTCACCAACTGCTAGGTTGGAGACAGCCGTTCTTTTGTGATATTCCGTGTGCTGGGTTATTTTTTCCATAGAGGCTGTTGTCAACTGCTATTTCAGCTTTATCCTGAGTTGCTTTTTCTCTTTTAATATTATTATTATTTAAAAATAATAATATTATTATTTAATAAGGTGTACAGGCACCTTATCTCCAGCGCCACCGCCCGGCCCCAGAACAAAAGATTTGTACTGGAATTAGGATAGTAGTTCTCTGGGCTGGAATGCATGCTTTGCATACAAATGTCTCAGGTTTAATCCTACCAACAATCACTGGGAACAATCCCTTAGCTATACTGGGTCTGATCCCAAAAATCAAACTAAACCAACAAACAAACATCAAAATACCAAAAGGTTAGTGGTATGTCTAAAAGATCTTTAACAATTAGACTCAAATGAATGCTTCTGAAGGCAATTACCAGATTCTCCTCCTGACTAAAACTTTAATTTTATTTTTATTAAATTTTTATAGTTTGGGGCCATACTTGGTAGTACTTAGGCGTTACTTCTGCTCTGCAATGAAGATTTAATCCTGGTAGTCTTAGAGGACCAAATGGGATATTGGAGCTTGTCTGTTGCGTGCAAGGCAAATTCCTTACCCACTGAATTATCTCTTTTGCTCTCTTTTTATTTTATTAATTTAATTTAATTTTTTTAAATTTCTCCTTTTAATGTATTTTTGGTGATATTTTGGGGAGACGTGTGTGTATCACTCCTTGCAGTAGACTGGGCTTACTCCTGGCTCCTCACTCAGGGATCACTCCTGGCAGAGATCAGGGAATCATACTGGATATCAGGGAATGAACCTAGGTCAGCTGAGTGTATCCTACATACTGCACTATCACTCTATACCTACACATTTATTTCTCAGTAGAAGGAAAATAGAGTGAAAGTTTTGGGTCTAATGACTGATGGACATACCACTGACGAATACATTCCAATCCACTGTATTCTTGTGAGGTAATCCTGTATTTGTTTTCCTTCTGCCTTATATCACCCAACATAATCATAATATCTTTCAGATCTAACCAGATTGAAGCAACTTGAATAATTGTATCATTTCCTACAGTTTCATATATTACTATCTAACATATATACATCTATTGTGTATATAAACTACGTCTTCATAATACATATATGTCATTGGACAACTAGGTTGATTCCATATCTTAGCTATAATATTAAGTGCCATAATAAATAAGTGTGCATATATTCTTTTGAGTAAAATGTTTTTAGTATTTCAGCATCATTTACCTGAGGATAGATGCCCCCAAATTAAATTGCTCGGTCAATATGGCAGCTCAGTTCTAAGTTTGCTGAACACATTCCCTCCAGCAGCAGATGAGTCTTCTTTGTTCACTACATCCCTGCAAGCACAGATTGTTCCTACTATTTTTGATATGTGCCAGTCTCATTGGTGTGAGGTGATATCTCATTGTTATTTTAATTTTGATTTCCTGAATGATAAGTTATAATGAACTCTTTTGTATGTGCCCATTGGCCATCTGCTTGTCTTCCTCTGAGAAATATCTGTTCATTTCTTTTTCCTTTTCTTTCTGAATTCTTTCCGGCTTGATATTTTGAGTCCTTTATTTTTCCTAAATACCAAACCTTTAGCTGATGTGTTGAATGCAATTGCTTTTTTCCATTAAATTAGTTATCTTAGTTTTAGACTGTTTCTTTTACCATGCAGAAACTCTTTAATTTGATGTAGTCTAGTTTCATTTGTTGGTTTTCTTGTTGTCTCCTTTGCTACTGTATCAGATCATTGAAGATGCCTTTGAGGTCTAAATCTTGGAGTGTTCTGCCTTATATCTTATTTTTCTTAATACACTTTATAGTTTCTAATTGGATCTCAAGGTCTTTAATTACACATTGAAATGACCTTTGTGTAAGGCATGATATGGATCCATCTTTAATTCTTTACAAATAGTTATCCAGTTTTCTGAGCACTATTTGTTGAATAAGCTATCTTTACTTCATTTTATGTTCTCAGTTCCTTTATCAAAAATTAACTCTATGTACATGGGGTTTAGTCCTTGTGTATTTGATTCTGACGCATTAATCAGAGACCTGTCTATATTCTAATACTATGCAGTTTTCATCACTATATCTCTGCAAAACAGTTAAAAAGTAGGTATTAAGATACCTCCCAGTTTCTGATGTTTAGTATGACTTTGGGTATTTGCAATCTCTTCTGATGCTATATAATTTTCTAATTGACTTTTCTAGGTCCTTGAAGAATGTTGTTTGAATTTGGATGGGAATTTCATTGAATCTATATAATATCACAGTAATTTTTAACAATATTGATTCTTCCTATTTTTGAACATAGAATATTTTTTAATTTAAAGACTTCTATCTCTTTCTTAAGAGTTTTAAAGTTATCTTAGTATAAATCTCTACATCTTTTGTTAAGTT
>PVKC010006869.1:0-30401 GCA_004027635.1 Crocidura indochinensis | reverse complement strand
AAAACAAAAATCAAATACCCCCTCTTTTCACCTGAGTGAAACCAGACATGGTTTTTACCTTCCCCCGCAACCCTTTGAAGCCCTACGGACACTGGAGGGAGGTACTTGGCTTAGTGGGCTCAGCACAGCTCCTATCTCCATTGTTCCATTGTGATACACAGACAGTGGTGTCCTCTTGCCCTTTTCATTTCAGATTACCAGCAGCCCCTCATGATTGGCACAGGGACAGTCACCAGGAAGGGCTCTACCTTCCGGCCAATGGACACCGAAGCAGACATCCTCTCAGGGAACAGCCAGGGCCACTATGACTGTCCCCTGCCAGGCCGCCACGAGTATGCTTTGCCTTTGGCCAACCCCGAGCCGGAGTATGCCACACCCATCGTGGAGCGACACCTGGCCCGTGCACACACCTTCTCATCTCCTGATGGCTACCGCGTGCCTGGACCTCGGCCGTTGCACAAACACTCACTGTCTGCCGGCGGGGGCTATCAGACGCCCCCCAGCCCGGCACCAGCACGGGGCACCCCTGGCTATGATAAGCCCAAAGCCAGTGGCACAGCACCGGCCAACCCCAACTATCAGAAGCCACAGCTAGATAACCCCAGGACGGACAGTGCTTACTCAGCTCCCGGAGACTGTCTCAAACCCCTCAACCAGACAGCCATGACAGCTCTCTTGTGAACACAATATGAAAGAAACCTGCTGTGGTACTGAGCATTAGGTATTCAGTACCTAATTGAGAGAATGGGACATGTGTGTGCTGATGGGGTGGTTGTCTGTGTGCGTGTTTGTGTTATATTAATGTGTGTGTTTATATGTGTGTGTTTCAATGGGATCCTGTTGTGGTATCCCAGAGATCTGGGGACCACCCTCCACACTGTTTACAAAATCATGCAGCTGGTTTTATTCTGACCCTTTAAGGCAAGAGTGTTGGTTTTCACTGGGCTAATACAATGAAGACTTTTCAGATGGTATTTTCATTCCTCCGACTGTGACACTGAGCTGCTTTGGTGTAAGATGTGCAATCTGTATAGAATTGTATTTAGCAAGAATTAAAGTAACTTACATTTACTTTATCAGATTTTAGTTCTGTACTGAAGTTACATGGGAGTATATGGCTGTTGCAAAAGAAATCTTTAATAGAATATTCACTTTTAAAATATATTTTTATCTGATAATGTATCAGCAGCAGGTCTGTTAAACCTAATCTTATTGTTATTATGGCTCATTTCCTCGCCCTTGATAACGAGAGTTATAAAGCATTGTTAACATTCTTCTTCTGGAAGAAATGAAATTACTTGAAACATGAACATACCAGGGTGGTTGTTAGCAACTATCAATGAAGATTTCTGTGAGCAGCTAACCTGTATCTTAGATAACCCTTGAATTGAGCTGGGCTTCCTGCTGGCTGTTTGGTTACCCTCAGCCTGGAGTACCTGGCTCCCTCCACCCACATCATATTTTTTTCTCTGACTGTGTTTCCTCTACCACTTACCTTGCAGATACTGAATGCACATGCAAATCCACTTTTCCAATAGCTAAAGCTTGCAGCTACCCAAACTGCTCTTCCTACAATCCGAATGAAGGGCCACAGCAATCACAACCTGAATTCCTTTGCCAGAGGTTTTTGGACCTCGGATTAAAAAAATATTGCAGAGGTCGATGCCCACATTTTTCATGATTTTCCAGAAATAGCACAGTATGGTCTGAAACACACAAAAAGTTACTTGAAGGGTGTTTGCTTTGCACAGAGATGGCCCAGGATGGACCCAGGTTCAACTCAGAGCACTGCTGGGTGTGGCCCCAAAACCAAAAAAAAAGAAAACAATGAGCCAGCTCCAATCTATACAGGGCTTTTCTACTGACGTGGCTGTGAATTTCAACAACTTTCCCCATCAAGTATGTACCTATAATTCCAAAGTAGCCCAGACCTCAGCTGTACCTCATGCCCTGTGGTTTTTATCCAGTTGCTTTGTGCAACTTTGTTCACTATAGGAGATTTAACCTCTTTGCCAAAGAGGAAGATGTTTGAGTAAAAAATGTGGACCAAAAAAGATTCTTTGACTAGGAAAAAATGTTTTAATTCTGTTTGTATGATTATGACTTTCTGTGAAATGTACAAATACTAAAATAGCTAGCTAGCTAGGGTGCTAAAAAGTCCTGGCCAACTATTGTATAAGGGTAAACCATTTCTCTTGTTAAGTTTACATGGTTTTATATGTAAACTGATTGTAATAAACTATGCCAAATCATGGTGCCTCCACTTATCATTGGGACCCTGTTTGCTGAATGGTAGAAATATGTGCTACCTACCCAGCCTCCAAAAATGGTAAGTGGCTTAGAGGACAGGCTTAGAGTCAGCTAGGTCTTAGCAACAAATCCTGATCTAGCTCACAACAACAGAGAAATACGAGGAAATTAATGAAGGCCAAACAAATAGAAACAAGCAAATGTTATCTGGCACTTTCTCTAGAAGGGGGAGTCAGCTACCACTTGCATTTTACCAGGGATTCAAAGACTGCAGAAGAGTGGAAACTGAAGTAAGGAGTAGGGGTTGGAGTCAGTTATGCCCTGATTGGCCTTTATCGAGCAACATGGTAGGAGGACTTAATTGAAAACAAATATCCTGGATAATGGTTTGGGTTGCATGGTTGTACACTCTGGTTGATCCTAAATTGGAAGTAGGCAAAAATTGGGGAATTGGGACTGGGTTCAACTCCAGGTATCACATGAGGCCCTTTGAGTCCTGCTACAGTCATCCCTGAGCACACAACCAGAAGTAAGATCTGAGCAATTATGGGTGTGGCAAAAAATTGGAAAGTTAATTGATATGTCAATGTTTGATTTCCTGAATTGTTACAAGAAACTGTGATCTGAATTCCTACACGTGGCTTTCTAGGCTTGTTACTATAGCTACTAGTAGATTGCTTATGCCATTTACATAGGTGTGGCTCAGAGTTCTTGTTATTCTATATGGTTCAGTCATTACCCATTGATGTTATCTTAATATAAAAATGATGTAAATGCATCTTCCTCCAAGATTTGCAAATAAGAATCAGGGTAATATTTATCTAAATGTTCAATAATAGGATACTTTTCCAATCCTTGGGCCCTCAAAATAGTGTAAATTTAATTTTGTTAAGCAATAAGAATAAGCTTGACGATTATCCTGCTTTACAATGGAGCGGACTTTGTTGTATTTCTTTATGACAGAAAGGGGAGAGCAGGACTTTGGGAATAGCACTTATTCCTTATGTACTCACCTTGTAGGCTGGGATTACTCAATGCAAAGGTCTGATAAATCTTCCACTGCCAAGCCTAAAACTGGAGGATAAGAGAATGTAAGATCTAAGTTCTGTTTCCAACTATGTTACCAAATTCTACCAGGAGACAAAGATTGCAGTTTCCTCTTTCAGTTCTACTGCAGTGACTCCCTAATATTACACATATTCACACTCTTGGTGTCAGTAAGAATTCCAGATCTGATGTCTTGGTGTTTCTATTTCTGCTTAAAATCACCCACCCCCACCCCCATTCCTGGCTCTTCCTCCTATTTGTACACTGAATAATCCCATCAATTCTCTTTGTTTTCCCTGAACCTTCACATGAACTTTTTTAAAACAGCATTTCCAAATGACCCATTCTTTCCAAGAACCCAAAATCTTGAGGTTACAACAACATAAATCCACATTCATCTCCACATCCCTCACTTTGTGCACCTGTTCACATTGGGGAAGGTCTACCAGGAACCCCTTTTCAACAATTCCACTTTGCCTCTTTCCTCCATCCCCTCAGCAACTGTTCCAAAGCAATGCCTCTCTTCATATCCTGTCTTTACTTGGATCATGCCACTTATTTAACCTTAATAATTTACTAAAATAAAAAAAAAAACATAAAAACCTCAAACATGCCCTTTCATCCTGTCACACTCATGAGTGAATGGAAATTTTCAAATCTTCACTGTGACTTCATTCCCAATGTCTTTGCCTTTTCTCAGTTGTTTGCTTATTTCCTTTTGCCTAATCTTCAACTTCTCCCTCTCAGCTGATCTCTGCCATTCTCTCTGAATTTGTCAAGTCCCTCTCATGTTCAAAAATTACCAATAGATTCTAACCCTTCTCATGATGATGATTTAGTCCTCTGACAATAAGGATATTTTCTGAAAAATTTGTTTTGGGGTAACTTTGTCATGTAAAAGGCCAAATGTGCTTACAAATACATCAGGGTTATGTAGCCTACTACTAGGCTATTTATCAGAGATGTGGGATGGTCACTGACCAATTATTGCTTTGTGGTATGTGCCTATATCTGTACTACCTGGACTATGCCTCATTTCCCACTCATTCTTTTTCTAGTTTTTTTTAGTCAATTGTACATTAACAAAATATGTGTTCATATTATTTTGTTCCATATATTCAGGCTCTTTCCCCCTGTTTATGCCATTATGACTGGGTCTTGCACACAATTACAGTGTTTGCACATTTTATTGTACCTGCCAGGGGGTTCCCAGTAGGTTGAAATGCTCAGTGGGAATTACAGCATTCACACACATGCTTGCTGGGGTTGCACTCCTTTAGCTACTAATGCTCCCTCATACCTGATAGCAGTGCAGCTGGCCAGAGGCAACAGCACAGAGTTGCCGGGGTTACATGCAACATCTGTGAGAGCCCAGTGCTCACCATCCATAGATTCAACTCCAGGACAAGCACTCTAGTCACTTAGCTGCCTTCTGCTTCACTCAACCTTCTTTTGCATTCTTTTGAGGTATTTAAATGGTATTTAAATGTACTCCCCTTTATGATTGTTATAAAACTATTTATTTTCATATTGTTGCTACATTACTGTGGCCTTATCCTTGTGTCAATGCCAGGGAGGTCTAATGGACTTTTTAAACAATGAATTTGAGAACTAGACTGCTTGGTTAAGTTTAAATTTTGCTCTACTTGTATAATCAAGAATTACTTTGCCTCTCTCCAGGCTTCCTTATCTACAAATGGAGATAATTGGGGGTGGGGAGTAAAACTGAATAGATAGTACAGTGGGAATCACCTTGCATACAATGACCCATGCAGGTTGGATCTCCAACATCCTGTATGGTCTCCCAAGCACCACCAGAAGTGATTTCTGAGTGCAGAGTCTGGAGGAACCCCTGAGCATTGCCAGGTGTGACCCCAAAACAAAATGACAGAACAAATAGAAGAAAAAGTACTTCATTTATAATCTCATGGGGTTGTAAACATTACAAGGGTTGGTACATTTAAAAACCTTTAAAGCAGAACCACACTGGCAAAAAACTAAATCTTTATAATAACTTTCGGGTGATTCAAATGTTTTCTGTTTTTTTGTTTAGTTTTGGGACATACCCATCTGTGCTAGGGGTTCACTCCCAGCAGTTTTTTGGGACCATATAATAAGGCTTCCACATACAAATGTAAATACATATAATAATGTCTGGTGGAACAATGTTAATAATATTTACATACATATTTAATTAAATGCTTCCAGTATCTTCCTGTTAAGCACAATGCTTGTTTGGGTTATCAATAAACTATGTTGAGGTATATGAAAGCAACTATTTTCATTTTTTCTAGTAAAGAAAGGATAGGTGTAGCAAAACAATTTTCTTCTAGGAGCCCTTTCTATATCAAGCCATAATATTAAACATATAATTAGTATCCAGATATTAAGCATTTGATCATGGTATAGGAGTCAAAGTGCTGTCGTGTTCACATTGAGAACATTTCACTTAGGAGTTTTGCATTAATATTTTTCTTATCTTTCTTTTTTTTTTTTTTTTGTGGTTTTTGGGTCACACCCGGCAGTGCTCAGGGGTTACTCCTGGCTCCATGCTCAGAAATTGCTCCTGGCAGGCACGGGGGACCATATGGAGCACTGGGATTCGAACCGATGACCTTTTGCATGAAAGGCAAACACATTACCTCCATGCTATCTCCCAGGCCCCAATATTATTTTTCTTGAAGCTGCTTTTCATTTTCTTTGTATTTCCCTCAGGTTTAATTAGTTTGACAATACTGTAGAAGGTTGGGTTTTTTCCCCCTCCCTTTAAGATTATTCTCTTGCTGCAGGCATTGGAATAATCTGTTCTATTATTGTCTAGTAGCATTGCCTCATGAAACCACCTATTATATGATTGGAAAGGGAGAGAGGCAGCCAGAAACCATGTTATCCCTATGGAAATACACTAGGTTTTAAAAACTGGATTCAGATCGGTAAATTACATTTTCTTAGGAAAGTCTTCAAATGTATTCAGTTGAGTTTTTCATTATCTGTTTCTTCTGCCTTTAGAATTATTCCACCTATTTTCTTTTGGGAGATGGGTAATATTCAGCAGTGTTCAGGAGTTACTACTGGCTCTATACTCAGGAATCACTCCTGGCAGGTATACGGGAGCATATGGGATACCAGGGATTAAACATCGGTTAGCAACATGCAAGGCAAAAGCCCTATCCACTGTACTATTGTTTTGGCCTCCCACCACTTATTTGCAATCCATATTTTTCTATATTATTTTCTAAGTTTGGGTCTCCCAAGAAGTGCTCAGGAGGTATGAGATCCCTACCAGTGATTCTTGGTCATTTGAACTGGTGGTTCAGTACTATTTAGCTACTCTGGTGCTGGGAATTACAAGGGTCACCCTCCTCATGGTTCTCAAGAACCTCATTAGCTATGCTTGCCAGTGCTTGGGGACCATGTGAGACCATGTGGTACTAGGGATCAAACTAAGGTCTTCCACAAAGCAAGATCATTACAGGAGGAGACAAGGAACTACAGAAACTAGAGTGTATAAATAGATCTAAGAGGCTGGCACATGGCAGTACTGGTAAATGTTTATTGGATCTAAATCTCCACAGTAATGAACAAATTCCAAGGAAACCGCCTAGGTCTAGCAGAGAGCTAAGCTAGGTAGGGAATGAGAATGCTTATACAGGGAAGACAGGAAGCCCATACACATTAGACTCCTAGCAGCCTACAGG
This sequence comes from Crocidura indochinensis, assembly GCA_004027635.1. NCBI lineage: Eukaryota > Metazoa > Chordata > Mammalia > Eulipotyphla > Soricidae > Crocidura > Crocidura indochinensis. The sequence continues at coordinate 23,406 of PVKC010006869.1, read as the reverse complement.
ACAGAAAGCATTCAATGATGCTCCTACAACAAGTCCAGTTAGCCAGAGGGTCAACCACTCTATTCACATGTGGCCTATGGCCTGATAACCCAGATGATATGCTCTGCCAGAAACAAATTGAGATCCCAGTCTCTTTATATCTACTATCACAAGTCCCTCCAGCCTCCTATGTGGCATGAATGTTGCAACCTACAGTTGACAAGTACTGATGCCTTAACCTTAACCCCTAGATGCCATCCACATCCACTTAAGCTTGGCCCTCAAGGCAACTGGGCACAAATAACTTTAGTCCCTAGTTTCTGTCTAGGACCTCTCAAACTTGCATAAAGCTATGCCTGAACATTGTTTAGCCCAATTGCTGCCCAGGCTCACTTGAACTTAATATAGAGGTACCTCTGGGCACTCATGATCCTCAACCCTTCGTGAGTTCTACTGCTGGAGTTAGGCACTTGAACCCGAAACTCCAATCATTCCCAAAGTCACAACTGAGAAGCACTTTGTGAAATCCCTGTCATTGTACACTAGAACACTAGAACACAGATTCCAGCTCCTCACCAGACTTTGTGGGGAGATGGAGCTACTTACCCTCACTGAGTAATCAGGACAGTTGCCTAGAAAGAACTAATAATATATAATTATGTAAGCTACTTAAAGACTAAAGTAGTAGTTTTAAGGTGCTAACTAAAATGAGGAAATGTGAAAGAACTTCAAGAGAGTATTTAAGTCTGAGGAAAGTCCAAATATTTAGAAATCACAAAGTAAAATCATGGTAGCTGAACTAAAGAAATACAACAGAGGGGCTAAAGAGAAGAATGGAAAAAGTTGGAAATTGCATCAGGGGGCTGGAGTAATAGCACAGCAGGTAGGGCAGTTGCCTTGCACAATGGTTGACCCAGGTTCGATCTCCTTCATCCCATATGGTCCCCTGAGCCTGCCAGGAGTGATTACTGAGCACAGAGCCTTGAGTAACCTCTGAGTGCTGCTGGGTGTACCCTCCAAAACCCAAATTGAATCAGTAAGTTTAAAGGTACAGTGGAAAAAGACCGGTAAACATTAGAATTAAAAGCAATGGAAATAACATGTAAGCTATATGGAACAGCACTAAGAGGTATAATGTTTGCATCCTAAGTCTTAGAAAGGTAAATTTTTTTTGCACTTTTCAAAAATATTTTAACTGAAATGGAACTACAAGCATGTTATAATAATGATGTTTAAACAAAGACACTATTATAAGAAAAATTAAAACTAAATCTTCAATTCATTTTCTTCTTTTTTATATATATATTTTACATTTTCTTCTTTTTTCCCTCTTTTTCTTCTTTTCTTCTTACTCTTTCTGAGGTCAGACGAGATCGGGCACATTCAGGGTGGTATGGCTATGTAGACTCTTCTTCCTCTTTCTCTTCTTTTTTTTTTTTTTTTTTTTGGTCACACCCAGCAGTGCTCAGGGGTTACACTCCTGGCTCACTCCTGGCTCCATGCTCAGAAATTGCTCCTGGCAGGCACGGGGGACCATATGGGGCACCAGGATTCCAACCGATGACCTTTTGCATGAAAGGCAAACGCCTTACCTCCATACTATCTCCGGGGCCCCAACTTCTTTTATTCTCCTTCCTCCTGTTCTTTCTTTCCTTCCTCCTCTTCATTTTCTTTTCCTCTTCTTTCCCTTCTTCCTCTTTTCTTGTCTTTTTTCTTTTCTTCTTTTCCTTCTTCCCCTTTCTCCTTTTCCTCTTCTTTTTTCCTTCCTCCTCTTTTTCATCTTTTACTATTCTTTGCTCTTTTTACTCTCATTCCTCCTCTTCTTTTTTAGAAAAAAGGGATGAATCCTTTTCATCTTCCCCCTCTTCTTACTATTTTTGACAATATTCTTCTTACTCCTCTTCGCCTTATTCTTACTCTTCTGTCTTATTGTTCTTAAAATTCTTCTTCCTCCTCTTCCTGTTTTCATTCTTCCTCCAACTCCTCTTATTATTCTTGTTCTGGGTTTCTGGGACTTCATTGATTCCTATGTTGTTTCTGTTGAGTTTCTCAAAGACTTCTATTTTCATTGGTTCACGTTCTTTGAGTAGTTTAGACGTTGTCTGATCATTTGCTTTAAAGTTCTCTTCAAATCTCTTCTGTTGTATGGAGTTGTTCTGCATCTCATCCTCTGGTTCACTGATCCCATTTGCAGCTGTCATTACTCCAGTGGAGAGGTTTTCCAATGAGGTTTTCAATTCATAAGCTGAGTTTTTCAGACCTTTTATTTCAGTGTGAAAATTTCTAATTTCAATCGTCAAATCCTTTCGATGCTTATTTGTGCTCCATTCAAGTCTATCGATGCTTTTTTTGAGCTCCCTGAACATCTTCTATAATTCTACTCTAAACATCTTATTTGAGAGGATATAAACATCTTATTTGAGAGGATACCTAACTGTTTGGTACTTTTTGAATTATCAGAGCAGCCATTTTGATTCTTTAAACATGGGGTTGCACTGCAAAATTTCCCCATTGTTAACGTTGTAGATTGCTTTATACAATGTGGAGAAGTGGGGCGCAGGCATTAAGAGATAAGCATGGGGGCAGGGCAGCAGTCCTTTATAATGTCTCTGGGTGCCCAATCACATGGCAGGAATCAGCCCCACACTAGTCGGGTGGGGACATCTTATTGGGTGTGGGTTCTGGAGAGATTTAGATCTTTGGTGTCTCTGGGAGGACTCCCGCAGAAAGAAGGCAGAGAGCAGGGCAGCAGTCCTTTATAATGTCTCTGGGTGTCCGATCACACGGCAGGAATCCGACCCACACTAGTTGATGGGGACAGAAAAGTAAACTTTCAATTTGAAAAAAATAGCTGAGGAGTTTCCCAAGCCAAGAAAGGAGCACCAAGATAATCAACCAGATCCTGGGAGCCCAAAGACTAGACACACACACATACACACACATGCACGCACACACATAAGACATAATAAAATTAAATTGGAAATAATTTTTTTAGATTTTTTTGGGGGGGGTTGGGCCACACCTGGCGGTGCTCAGGGGTTACTCCGGCTGTCTGCTCAGAAATAGATCCTGGCAGGCCCGGGGGACCATATGGGACGCCAGGATTCGAACCAACCACCTTTGGCCCTGGATCGGCTGCTTGAAGGCATACACTGCTGTGCTATCTCTCCGGGCCCCAATTTTCTTTAATTTTAAGGCCATGCTCAGTGATGTTCAAGGATTGCTCTTGACTCTACACTTAGGAATCATTCCTGATGGTGCCCTGTGAACCATACGGGGTGCCAAGGATTGAATTTATGCCGGCTGTTTGCAAGGCAAGTGCCCTATCCATTGTACTATCATTCCAGCCCCCAAAAATAGATTTCTAAGAGAAAGGCAAATAAAATAAAACTTTTATAATATCATCAACAAATTCTTCACAGAAACTACATATTTTGAAGGAAGCAAATATTAAAAAAAGTGCTGAATGGATACTAATTCAAAACAAGAATATGCTACTCTGACAGGTTATCACTCATATTTGGAGAATAAAGGGCTTTTCAGATAAAAATAAAATGAATTAGTCATCATTTAATTGACCATCAAAGAAATATTTAGAATACTAGGAATGTCTTTTTGAAGAGGTTACCCAACTTTGAAAAATATATGTAATTGTTTAAGTGTGGAAGAAAAGTAATGAGGACTCTGTTTTCTAAATTCAGTTTACTTGGTTCTTTTTAAATTGATCTTATTTGGGGCCAGAGATATTATGCAACATTTGTGTCTTTCATACGGTTTACCCTGGTTTAATCTCTAGCATTCCATATGGTCCCCTAAGCACTAGCAGCACCAGGAGTGATTCCTAGAGCAATTCCTGAGCCTTAATGGGTGTGGCCACCAAAATTGATTCTATTTCTATGTTACTAGAATATGTATCCATTTATATAATATTTTCCATCATTATACTTACAAAAAATCTATTCTGAATCTCTGAACTCTATTTTAGTCTCTTAAAAAGTAAAATAAATAAAATACTATCAAACTTTTTTTAAAACATAGTTTCTGCCTGGCTAAAAGTTTTGGTGTCAAGAAACATAATTAGGGGCCGGGTGGTGGCACTGGAGGTAAGGTGCCTGCCTTGCCTGCGCTGGCCTAGGATGGACTGCGGTTCGATCCCCCGATTTCCCATATGGTCCCCCAAGCCAGGAGCAACTTCTGAGCGTATAGCCAGGAGTAACCCCTGAGCGTCACTGGGTGTGGTCCAAAAACCAAAAAAAAAAAAAAAAAGAAACATAAGGGGCTAGAGAGATAGCAAAGAGGTAAGGCACTTGCCTTGCATGCAGAAGGACGGTGGTTCTAATCCTGACATTCCATATGGGCCTCTGAGCTATTTCTGAGCATAGAGCCAGGAGTGACCCCTGAGCACGGAGCCAGGAGTAAACCCTGAGCATTGCTAGCTGTGACCCAAAAACCAAAAAAAAAAAAAAAAAAAAAAAAAATCCAGGATATTCTCATCAAAGAGAGTATAATCACTCTTATTTAGTCATAGATCAGATTGGTAGCCACTGGGTCATATTATAATTAATGTGAGGAGCTGCAGCTAATTTAGCTGCATTGACGTGCAAGTGGCCAATGCAGGCAGGTTCTAGAGTCTCTCCTCTCCTCAACCATGGATCTTGAAACATCTTGATGACATGAAGAGGAGAATCACCATGGAAACTTCAGGAAAGGCTTCTCCTGCCCCCTCGTTGCTGGCTGCTACTCAAGTGCTGAAAGAAAAGGGAGTGAGTGGCAACTCGGGGAAACTCAGGGAAGTCTGAGTTTCATCTCATCTGAGCAGCACAATATGACTAGTAAACATGGGATCCGGTCTCTTCGTTGATAATTTACAAAGACGGTGTCAGCAGAGCTAAGAGAAGTAGATCTGTAGAAAAAAAACCTAAGACATGTGTTGCCTCAGAGCAGATACTAGTTCTTTCTGCTTAGGAACTCTCAGAAGCTCATCACCATTGTTTTGATCAAATTGATATAAATCAGTCTGTGAATACAACTAAAATGTGAATGTTGTCAACTCCTGCACAGCTGAAAAGCTAAAGAAACAATTTTTTTAGCAGCGCTACATGACAGGCTTTTCCTTGGACCCAACCACAACACCCAAATATAGTCTCTAAACTTGAGATAACATTGGTTTCCCCCCCCCCCCACTCCAACCCTGCTCCTTGGGTCTGTGACAGAAGTGATGTTCTATTCAACCTCTGTGTTCCTCTGAACAGTCTCATTCAGAGACACTATCACTTAATCCCCCAAGAATTTTCCTTATGTCCTTACCTGGTATCTTGTATAGATGTTAATTGTGTTATATATGATCACTGGCATCCAAAGGAAAAAAATTAGCACAAAAGAGGTAGTCCATAAGGTCAGGGTGGGCATATATACCAGCTGGCAGGGCAGGAAAATGGGATTTTCAAGAAAGGCAAGACAAGTGCTTCCCAGTTCCATCAGTATGGAAAACATTTGGAAAACTCATTCGCTTGCCTAAGTCAACTGAGCTCAGAACACACAGACCCTGTATATACAGACTCGGTGACATCATCAACTACTCATGATGTCACAAAGGGTCATAGCATGGGGGAGGGGAAGCCATGGTCAAGCCCCTACCCAAGGGCTGAGGTGGTCTCTTAGCCCTCTTAGCCCAAGATCCCTCAGGCCTACCTTTCGTATGGTTTCCAGTCCTTTCCTCTAATTCTGGTCCCCAGTCTCATTCTTTAAGGAACCCAGCAAGCACCTGAACTCTCTGGACTCTGATGCCTAATAGGTATTTCCAGTTCCCTTCTTTATAAACCTTAGAGAGTCAGACCCTGCATTTTGGCAAACTTCCCATCTGGACCATATTTGTAGTCAGATCTACTTTCTATAAATCTTTATTGCCTCATATCAGAAGCAGATCTAGAACCAAGGGAACTTTCACACTTGTGTTTGTGAATGGGAAATTATCCATTTTAGTCTGCACTTTGGTCAATTTTTAGCATCTTTTGTTCATGATGCTCACCACGGCCATCTCTTGGTATTTACAAAACTCAAATATCTATATAACAAAACATCACACCCCACACAATACTTAGGGATATTTATGACTTAGTTTTCTGTAGAGGCCAAAGCTTAGCAAAAATCATGATTTTGCAGTCACTCATCATTAAACATTTAGTACATCAATTCTAAAATTAAGTATTTGACAATTTTGTATTTCCAATTTATTTGATCTGTGCTTCTAAATAAACCTTAAAAACATAGCACCATGTTCCTAAAAATGCTACACATCTTCCTCTGAGAGACTATCTAAGAAGACAGCTATGTCTCTAAAAATGCTATACATCTTCCTCTGGGAGACTATCTGAGAAGACAGCTCCTATATAGTCTGCTTTCTGATCCATACACAACTTCAGGTGATAGAAAGTGGGTAAGGGGACATGGATTCCACCCCAGGCAATAGACAAAGCTAGCAAAGAGCCCTTTAGAGTTTCTCTGATAAGGACACTAACTTTCCTTTCAGGGCTTCATCTCCATGACATGTTCTCCACTTCCTAAAGGTATCAATTCCAATGCCAGTTCACTGGGGTCTCTTTCCTAATCTCTTTTCCTGACCACAGAAGGAAGCCAGGAGCAGTGCCCAGCAACTATTGAAGTATGGTTTCCCTTGGTTTGAACTTCCCACATGTATATCAGTAAAACATGTAGCAATCATGGTGTGTAGAGTCTGTTTCTTGTTAAGCACCTTCCCCTTTTAACTTCTCAACTTTCCTAATTGGAATCTCTGAATTGCTGAGGACACATTGCTAGACTCCTCAGAAAAATAATTAGTTTCTCTTGTGAGTCAATCATGGATTCTTTGATCATGTCCTAGTTCTAATTCTGATGTTTTATGTCCATCTTTATTTTTATATGATCATAGTCCATTCTGTTTGGAAACACTTGTTTGTTTTTGTTTTTGTTTTATTTTGTGAACAACCTTCCATGCTGATGAGTTTTCCCAGTGTATCCAGACTTATTGATGGCTTCTTTTCTTCTGTGGGATGTTAGGAATCACTTTACCTTTTTGCAAAAATATCTTCCTGGTCTCTCTACTTTCAAGGTCTCCAGATTTTTCTGGAGATTTTCTGCTCATTTCTAAGATGATGGCTAAGTTGAAGAAGGGACAGATATTAGCTTAAACATAAAAATACATTTCCCAGGGGCCCGGGAGATAGCATGGAGGTAGGGAGTTTGCCTTTCATGCAAAAGGTTATCAGTTCGAATCCCAGTGCCCCATATGGTCCCCCGTGCCTGCCAGGATCAATTTCTGAGCATGGAACCAGGAGTAACCCCTGAGCACTGCTGGGTGTGACCCAAAAAAAAACAAAAAAAATGCATTTCCCAATGGAGACATTTTGCTTTCCCCAAATTTTCATTCATTTGTGCTATTTTTCTGTGACCTTGCAGGACTTCAAACCTATTTATGTTTAAAAAAAAAACATTGAGGGAAAGAGTGAGGAAGTAGAAGAAAGGGAGAAAGAGGGGAGAGGAAGGAAAGGAAAGAAGGAAAGGGAGAGAGAGAAAAGAGAAAGAGAGAATATGCCTGCCTCAGAAGCAGGCAGTGGGCATGGGTGGGAGGATAAGGAGAATGAGAAAAAAAAAAAACTGTTGACATTGATGTCCGCAAATGTGCACTGGTAAACTTTATTATATATTGTATGACCTTAATTCAACCATGAACATCTTTATCTGTGAGAAAAATACTGTAGTATGAACAGTCTTATAACCATGATGTTTAAATTATAAAATTAAATATAAAAGGAATAGGGCATCTTTACTCCTTATGACTTCAGCCCCTCACAGAGGAGAAAATAGAGAGGCAGGAGGTGGAAAGCTAAGAGCTCAGACAAAGTTATAGAGGACTGGATCAGGAATTGTTGTTTCATGTCAGTAATCTGGGACTGATGGTTCCTTGCTCTTTGACTTGGACAATATGAACAAAGAGGAATGCAGGTATCTCACTGCTTCCCCAGTTTCATTTGTGGGGGAAATATTATTTATACCTATATAGCTGGGGGTCATATTTTTCTTCTAGAAAATGCTTCCATGTGACTCATACGATTTCAAAGATTGCAACCAGAAGTGACTCCCTTGCAAAGTCAGGAGTAAACCTGAACAATGCTCCAAAGCACAATGAAACAAAATTGTAAGTGTATGTGGTGGATAAGTGTAAAGCAAGAAAGTGTCGTAGCTGAAAAAGTTGTTTTTTTTTTTTTTTTTTTTTTTTTTTTTGGTTTTTTTTGGGGGCCACACCCAGCAGCCGCCAGGGGTTACTCCTGGCTATGCGCTCAGAAGTCGCTCCTGGCCTGGGGGACCATATGGGAACCGGGGAATTGAACCACGGTCCGTCCTAGCCTAGCGCAGGAAAGGCAGGCACTAACCTCCAGCGCCACCGCCCGGCCCCGCTGAAAAAGTTTTTAAATTTTATGATTTATGATACTTGAATTTTGAACCCTTTCTCTTCCTAGTTCTAGTCAGTACTACCACATAACTCTAGGAATTATTTCATTCTTAAATGAACGAGTTCTTAAATTCAAATTAGGGAACTGTTTTCTAGTGTAATTCAAATCAGTTCAAAAAGACATTTTAGCTTTGGGCCATACTTATGGTGCTTAGGGGCTACTCCCAGTGAAGTGCTCAGTGGGTCACTCCTGGTGGGGTTTGGGAAACCATGTAACAAGGTCAAATCCAGGTCTCGTATGCATGTCCTCTAGAACTTTGTACTTGTCAGTCCCTCAAACAAAAATTAAAGCACCAACATGTATAAATCGCAAGCTCTATAAAATCCTGCACTATTAAGAATAAAATAGAGGGAGTGAGAGAAGAAAACTGAAAAGTCAGAAAATCATATTTAATTACATATCCCCTTTCCCTTTATGAATTGTCTCATTTAAGTAGAATGAGAGGAAGAAAAATTAGTTATGTGGTATGGTCATGAGGAGGGTCATTCAGTGGCAGTAGTGTGCTGTAACTTTATACATAAATTTTACAAAGTTTAACTTTATTGTACCCATAGTTTTCCATAGTTTCTAAAGTATAAGTTTAAAAAAAATAGTCAAGAGAGGAATTTGAGGAATTGTGACCCTGAAGAAGTGATAAGATTTTCCAGCAGCAGAATAACACTTTTGGAATCTGGTGCCCCCAGCTGTTAGTTATAAAAATTGCAGTCTATCTTACCAAAAGAATTGTCTTTTCATTCGTCTTTTTTCATTCAATAAAGCTGTTTGTCCTTATATTCCCTTGCATTTTTCTAATAAGCCAAAGGCCCTTTTATTACAACCAAAAATCCTCCCTGATTTTTTAAAAACCCCGTAACTTCTACTTCTTTCTTGATTTCTTTCGAAGCTTACAATTTTCCACTGCTAAGTTTTTTTTTTGTTTTTTTTTTACGGAAATCTTTATTTTTTGGTATATTTGAGACTAATTTTAGTTTGGCACACACAAGATATTAACTGTAGCTAATTTGAGAATTAGCAATTCTCTGGCCTGTATTCCTCCCTAGACATCTGTTTCCTCTGATACAAACTTGGATTATCTCAGGTTACTTCTGGAGTTGATAGGACTCGTGTATTTTTTCCTTTCTTTAAGTAATGCAAGTTTATTCAGGAAATAAAAGGAGGGAAAGAGATATGTGCTTGAGAAAACATAGGCTTCTTCAAAAATATGAAATAGTTTAAGTACACACCCCAAGCAGGAATATGTGGGTGGGGAAATGAACCCCAAAGTAAGAAAACACACACCTATTAGTGCTCAGGGATTCTCAGGGCATACAATTTTTTAACACTGATCCCTTCACCAGTGTCCACTTCCCTCCACCACCCCTATACCCACTTAACTCCTACCCACCAACTTGCTTCCACGTGTATTATTTTTGGTTCTTGTCTTTTTTAAAAGTAGATTTTGCACTGTACTTTACAGTACAGTTGCTGGTAGGATTTCATACATAACCTTTCAGCATCACCTTATCCTACTGATTACTTCTCTCCACTAGAGACATTACCTCCTCCCTGTCCTATCCCCCAATCCTCTCAAGTAGCATGTTTCTTAATAAATATTAGTGTTCATGCTTTGTTTCCATTGTCTTTGAGTATTCCTTATTCTACCAATTTGTTTCTTTAAATCCTGCATGAGATAATACTGAGTTAGTCTCCTAACTTTACTCACATGGCAGTCCACCCATTTGACAACAAATTTCGTGTTGTGACTTTTATCTTTTCTTATGGCAAAGTAACATTTCATCTTGTATATAGACCATAATTTATTCAGTCAACTGCCCTTGGAAAGTTGGCTTAATTATAAATTTAGCAAATACCTTATTGCTGTATCTCTCCGGCCCCTCATTATTGCTTTAATAGCATCTCCCTTGTTAGTTATATTTTTATGTGTAAAAAGCATCTTTCTGTGTACACGTTATTTCATTATTTTTTGACTGGAGTTAACCCATCACTCAAAATAACTCAAGAATTCTCTTGCTTCCTGACAGTATATATAGTTAATTCTTACATTTTTGGTGCCCAGTTACTTATCAAACCTGGGACATCAATAGCAAGGCTTTGCTAGGATTTATCTTAATCATAAGCCTAGCACCCAAGACAGTAGATAGGGGCAACTATTTATTTGAGAGACAAGAATGAAAGGGGGAAGAATCAGGCTCTGCTGGCATAGTAAAGGTAAGTTTTACTAGAAAGAGTGGATTACTCTCAAAGAACAGAGGTTGCAGTATGGAATGCAGAATCAACCTTCTCACCAGGCATGCATCTTGAGCTGCTGTGCCATTTTCCAGGGTTCTGGGTTTTCCGTACCATATTCCCCCAACTTTTACAATATAGTGAAATGACTCAAGTCCCCTAAGCTCTTATAAGATTGATGTTAGCCCAAAAAATACCAGTTTCAGCCTTATCATTGAGCAGCAGACAGCCTCTTTATAAACTCCCCATGTCTCATATTTCAGTTTCAGATTGCTAATAGCTCTCAAATTACTCTTCTACTGACAATCAATAATCTAGCAGTAACAAGCCAATTCTGCTGCTCTTGTACTTTGATCCATATTTATCAAATGCTGACATCATTCAATTCTATCAAGAGTTCCTCCCTTTACAAAGTCATTTACTCCTATAAGACATTTATCCAGCAATGGGTCTCCAAGACAACCCTCAGTTTGCCAGTTCCCTCAGGCTAAGTGGTAGGTTAGAAGCATCCCCATGAATATGCTTAGAGCTGTTTTTAAAACTGATTTGTTACAGAAAGAATATAAAGAACTGACACAGAAAATGACTTATTAGTAAAGTCTAGAGGAAACCAGGCAGAAGCTACAGGATACTTCTCTCAAAAAGGTCAGTCATATAGGACAAGGTTAATTCCTCCAATGATGTCTATGCAGTATCTGTGAAATACTATCCAGCACGAAAGCTTAACTCAACCTGCACAAAAGAGTCTTTGACTTATCAGGTTTAATCACAGTGCCAGTATTTCAGATTCCCGGGGGGTGGGTGGGGGAGCAGATATTCAACATAAGTCCTATTTTGTAACACAAATATTTCAAGAACAATAATTAATTGCCCTTTTCAGTTAAGCAGTGGTGGGATCATTCCTAAAAAATCCAAATTATGAGACTCTAGTCAAGAATGAACTTAGCAAGGAGACCTTTGTAAAGGTAATTGGTTGGGGCTTGGAAAGTAAACTCTTTTATTGTTTACTAGAATTACAAGAACCACATAGGTGGCTTCTAGTAAGAGTTATTACCAATAGAGGTGTCACCAGTCACCATCATTATCCTTTGGGTGGAAGAGTAGCCACCTCCTAAGTCCAGTCTATTATTAATCTGCTCCCTAAGATCTCATGATCTTTTTTTTTTTTGGGGGGGGGTCACACTCAGCAGCGCTCTGGGGTTACTCCTGGCTCTATGCTGAGAAATCACTCTTGGCAGACACGAGGGATACCGGGATTCCAACCACCGTACTTCTGTATGTAAGGCAAATGCCTTACCTCTATGCTATCTCTCAGCCCCCTGATCTCATGATCTTTTAGACCGGTTCTCCAAGAAGCAGATATCAAAACCAAGAATCAGCTAATTGCAGATTAGGGATACTCTGGATAAAGAGGGATCTAGGACTAGGACTAAGGTGGAGCTGGGTAGTAAGCAGACTTGATGAAGTATGACCTAAAGTACAGAAAGGGTGCATGAATGCAACTTAAGACCAGCAGGGAGTCTTGAAGAAAGTAAAGATGGCAGACTATCCCTGTGGTAATAAATTACTGGCAGTTGCAGTGCATGGGCAGTGGTGCCTCAGTTCTGCTGAATTTCAAACTGGACCTTCAGTCAGTTACACTCCTTCCTGCTGGAGATCTGAGAGGCACATTTGAGGCTGCTATAATAGTGATTCAAGCTCTCAAAATATACCTGAAAAAGATTTATTGTCACACAAATATTTAGCACCAACAGCGTAATTCATAATAGCACTTCATTTTTAAAAGTTAATTACATAGATAGAACAATGATTATAAAAGTCAAAGTGCAGGTCACTTGTAATACATAAATTGGCTAAAATCCCATTAGAAGTAAATTCTGGGGGAAAGACTTTCTTGTTCAAAACTGCTTGTTAAGTAAACTGTGAACTTAAAAGTCAATAGATGGTATATATTAATATTGGGACTAAATGAAATTTGGTAAAATATTTCTAAATATTCACAATTTTTAAAATATGATTAATATATGAATCAAATATCACTTGTAGACAGATCTTCTTACTTGAATACTCAACAAAAACACCCTCATTCGTTACAATTAATCTAATTCTGTATGCTGTATGTAGAAATAGCTGAAGTAAAGAAATGGTACATACACAAATATTTCCAAAAATTATTTAGTAAATAATTTGGGAACTTACTAATTATGTGTAGACGATAAATCAGAAAATATTCTCTTATATATAGTAGCTTCTATTTATTTTAAGTCAAGCATATCCTTATAAATACTGAGTAGGCATACAAAAGGTTAGTTTTGGCTTCTCACTTTTTTAAATAGTAAATTGGTTGCAGACTTTTCCTTTTTTTTCTTTTTATTTTTTGGGTATCTGGTGGTGCTCAGGAGTTACTCCTGACTCTGCACTCAGGAATCACTCCTGGCAGTCTTGGGGGACTGACCATATGGGATGCCTGGAATTGTACTCAGCGGGGCTAAGTGCAAGTACTCTCTGAACTATCATCTGGCTCCTCTGTAGGTTCTTTTTAATAAACATGTTTTTAACCAACTGCTTAAACAGCTCATAAGATTAACTAACTACTAATACCCATGTTGCAGTATGTAATATATTTTAACCTAAATAGTTTTTTGTTTTGGTGGGGAACTGGGCAGTGCTCGGGGTTTACTTCTGGCTATGCTCCCAGGGATCATTTTTGGTGAGCTACATTCAGGACTACTATACTATTGCTCTTGCCTTTAGGTTGTCTTTACATGAGTTTTAAAAGACACTTTGATCCAAGTAACAGAAAGAAACCAAAATATTTAATGTGAAAAAAGAAACATAAAATGTTTATTAAAAAAAACACAAGGTCTTTTACAATAAATGTAAAAGATGCCATCTTTATTAACAAGCTAATAAAAACATTAAACTCAACTAGATATATGTAAGAAATCCTATAGACTTGTGGCTGACCCTAAGTAAAAAATTTAGATAGAAGGAAAATAGATTACAGAATGCAGTCAAATACAGTGAAACTTAAATATGAATCAATATATTTTCCTTCTAAATATGAAATTAAAAAGGCCAACATGGGATGGAGGATAAAACCAGCACCATGGAAAAACTGCACTAACTTCTCATAACCATTCACTTACAAGGAGCAGGGTTCACAACTCTTTCTTTTCTCTTACATTGAAGAATCCCATAATCCAAATATTAATCTTACACGAGATTCACAATTTAATGTAAAAGAGAATTCTAGAAAACAAAATGCAAAAACATACATGTATACACACACACACACACACACACACACACACACACACACACACACACACACACACACAAACCACCAGACTCAAAATTTTCTTCTCAGCTATTTTTTTGGAACATTTGTGTTGTTTTCATTTGTTTGTTTTTTAATTGTAATGGCCTGCAACAGTATTTTTCTGTTTCTAAAAATTTGGGTTTTTTTCTATATATATCAAAAATTAAAACTGCTTTTCATTAAACCTTTTAGGAAAAATTTCTAATTCTGAGCGCATCATACCTAAAGATCATTTAAAATGAACTTTTAACCAGGGCTTTCCTGACTGGAAGGTCATAGCAGCATTTGAACAGCAGTGCATTGACTTAAGCTTGCAGACCAAGGTGATAGAGTGAAAGAAGAACTGATGTGTGCAATTTTAAACCAGTACCTGGGAAGTTTTTACACAGAAGTTTTAATGAACTTTGAAGTAAATTTGTATCATAACCATCTCAGATCATCTGCTAATTCAAGATTCTAAAAAATTCTTCATATACTACTAGGCAGTTCTTGAAAAATCAAGGATTTTTGTTTTGCTTTGGGGTCATACCAGGCTACGCTCAGTGCTTAACCCTGGCTCTGAGCAAGAAAAAAAAAAGGAATAATACCTGGTAGTTTTTTGCAAATCATATGGGGTGCCAGGGAATGAACTCATAAACCTGAATTGGTGGTGCCAGGGATCAAACTCAGAAACCTGGGTTGGCCAAGTGCATGGCAAATGTACTACCTGATGTATTATTGCTCAGTTTCAGAAAAGCAAAATATTTTCAACAAAATTTTCTAGAAATTTAGTCACTGGAAATAAAGAAGAGGAAGAGAAAAGGAAAGGAGGAAGTGAGGGAGTGAGGAAAGAAGTGCTCTGGTCATTCTATCTCAAGTGCTATTAACAAAGAATAAACAACAACAAAAAAGTTTTAAGTCACAACAAAAGTTTTCAATATCCTACAATAAAAATTTTTCCAAATTCAGTTTTTCCAAATGAGTATACTGGCTAATACCCAGTATACTCAAGTCTCATATTGTGTTTGAGATTTTATATTCAAAATAGAAAATGTATTATGGGAAAAATCTTTTTTTTAAAAGGCCTGACCTTTGAGGAACAAACAATAAGTAGCTTCCTAATTCAGTTGTATAATCAAACACCTGCTTTGCTTAGAAGCAACATAATGCTACAAGGATTTTAATATCAATAACAATATAGCTTATGAAGTGCATTTCTATTACAAATTAACTTGGTGATACATAAAAAGAAACAACATCCAAAACAAACCATAAATGAGCAATAGTTGAGATAAAATTTATAAATAACAAAACCACCAAATAAAGTATATACATTGTACAGATTTATCTATGAACAAATATATAGTGCATCTAAGAAAGACAAAAAGTCCTATATCACATAGCATCTGTGTATTAAAAATGAAGATACTGATAATATTTTAAAAGTTGTATGCTTTCCCCATTTAATATTCCCTTCAACCTATGTATACATTCTTTAAGACAGTGATAATGGCAAACTATCACTTCTTCCTTCAACAAATATTGTCATGAAAAGTCAACCATTACTGCATCAAAATGTCTTCAATTCATCTTGTCCACATGGTGCCTCAGTTCTATAGGTGACTGCCAACTTGTTTACTTTGACAGATAACTGTTATTAGAAAGTAACATTTTGTGACACAGTAATAAATTTGGGTTTTCACTGCCAGAAAAAGTTATTTTGAAGTGCCAGGATTATTACAAGACAAACTTTATAAATGACTCAAAATGTGTAAAACTGTCCTTTTTTGCAGCCCTGAAAAAATACATTTAAGAATAAACATTAATATTATAATAAATGCTCCAATACCATGCATACAGATCAACATAATTCAGAACAGGTATTTTATACTGACATCTGTATTTCTTTAAAAAAACAAGAAAGTATAAAGCACAGTAACTTTTCAAAAACTATCTTTAGTGCAGCATTGATTAAGGACTTCTTAAAAGAATTTTGTACTGTATTGAATAAACTTGAAAGGAAAACTCATTATAATGGCCATTAAGGACTGATTTAGATATCAGGATATAAAATAAAAATGTAAAAATAAAAACTAAAACCATTCTTTCAGTTTAAAAAAAATTAAGCCTGCATTTTTGTAATTCACTAAGTCAAGAAAATTCTGTCCTTTGAAACACCACACTTAACATTTTGGAATACATAACAAGAATCCATTTATTCTCTTGTATTTCAAGGTTATTTCTTATAAAATTCCAGTTAACACTGTCCTTCTACTAAATAAAAAAGGAGCCAAATTAAACAGTGGTGCTTCATATGGTACTAACGAGCTTAGTAATATACCTGTGGGAAACATGCTTTGGAGTTTGTTTTTTTTACAATTTTAAGAAAAGCAAATTGTTTTTCATGCAATAGTTAGTCAGGGTCTACCACAGAAAATGGGAAGTTTTATGCATTTAGAATTGTTCTCACAAAGCCCTGAGGTACCGCCTTTCATTTAGGCAACAAACAGCCTCCCTTGATCTATGTAAATATAGTCTTTGTCACTGTCTTCCTAGTGTCCCAAATTCAGCACAATCTCATTAGCAATCTTGTTTGGAGACAGTCAATTTAATAGGATTTTTTATGATAAAGACTGTGCAGATCATCTAACTTAGAAGCACTGTCTTCTAGTGGAGTTTCACCTAGGTCTCCATTTTCATGTCCATCAGTTACTGTCTTCTTATTAAATCCTGAAAAAGAGAGCAAAGCAATTAACTTCTAATCTTAAAAATTGAAGATGTTTTTATAATTTTATGGAGCAAAAAAGATATCCACTATAATTAATAATCATTAGGCAAAAATCATAGATGCCCTAGATCGGGTTGCTCAGTTTCTGATACAAAGGAATTCTTCCTTGTTTGCCAGATAACAAATATTATACAAATTAAAAAAATTACCTAAAAAATAGAACATTTTTATAAAATTTCCAGAAAATGTTCTTTGAAATTTAAAACTGATATGCACAAATTACAAATCTAGCCAATGATACTCAGATAAGCATCTTATGGACTGGAAAAATGACTCAAAATGCTGAATACATGCTTTGCATGCAGAAGGCCTGCCCATTCCCAGCATTACATGGTCCATCAGGGTAAGACCCTATAGCTCAGAGCCAGGAATAGAGCAGGGAATACCACTAGATATGATCACAGTGAGAGTAAAAGCATCTCAGTGTAGCCTGCAGACTAACTGCCACATGAACCTACTTTTCATCACTCAGAATTCTAAAAATGAAATGTGCTCAAAGGTTCAAGATTCAAGATGGTAAGTTTTTACTATCCTTTTTATTTTGCTTTGCTTTGAGATCACACAACCAATTGGTGCTCAGGTCTTAGTTCTGACTCTGTTTTGGGAAAAAAATCCAGGTCAGTGGCAGGCAAGGCAAGTGCCTTTCCCACTATTTCTCTGGTCCTCAAAGATATTAAGAAAAACTGGCATTTATTTCTGCTTCTTATTTAGTTACGAGTGTGTGACAAGAAAGAAGACAACAGTGTCACTGCTGTGATTTATACTAGAATAACACCAATTTTACTCCCGCTGCATTTGCATTATGTGTATAAGAGTGCGTGTGTGTATCAACATGAGAAAATGAAAAATCATGAACCATGAAACAACAAAGAACCATTATTCTATATGAAACAAGCACTAGAATATTTTTCTTTAAATATGTACACATATATACTTAAAATTTTACTGTGAATGATTTGTAATCCACTTTGGTCAAAATAAAAATATCTATTAAAAAAAGAAAAAGAGGGGCCAGAGAGATAGCATGGAGGTAAGGCGTTTGCCTTTCATGCAGAAGGACGTTGGTTCGAATCCCGGCATCCCATATATATATATATTTAAAAAGAAATAAAATATGTACACATGATAACAAAGGAACTACACCAGAAATATCCAGTTCCTATTGCCTGAAGTCTGAAGAAGGCACATATAAGTCTGATGACATTGCATAAGACAAGCCTAATAACATTCATTTTTGACCGATAACTCATGTATTAAGAATTTTCTTTACAACAGCAAGATAATGTTAAAATACGTTTAAAAAAGCATTTTGCTGTTGATTTCAGAATCTAAAAGCCGTGAATCTAAATTTACTTTTCAAGGATGACAGGAAGTTCAGTAACTGGTAAAGCACTTGTCTTAAAGTCCAAGATTTAGAAAAATTTACATGTAAATGGAATTTTGGCATAATTACTAGTATATAAAGCTATCACACAGGAAAAGATAACCAGCTACTATTAAGTTTCCCCACCACATAAACTGTATTACTGAAAAACATCTGAAAATGTTGAACATTTATTAATAATAGCAACACTGACATTTAAAGCAAAATTTTACCTTGTAACACTTTGATATCCCCGCCTGTGTCTTTACAAGTTGCACCAGGATTACTACTTCCCTCTAATTCGTCAAGATACAAACGGTAACGATGTCCACTCTCATCCTCATACTCTACATTTTCATCATCAGAATCCACTTCAGGAGCCACATACACTACTTCAAATTCAATCTCTCCCCTCTGAAATAGAAAAATAAAGAGTTTATTATAGGTATGATTTTTTTTAAGTATTTTCAAATTCCTTGGGTACAAGGTAGGAGTAAGAAATAGAGGAAGTGATTCTCTCTGATCTCTTTATTCTGATTCCCTTCTCTCTTCTCTCCTCTCCCTTTTTCTCACTCTCCTATCCCCCCTTCTATTCTTTCTAGACCATCCTTTTTTCTCCTCTCTCCTCCCCCCCTCTCAAAAAAGAACAAAACAAACAAAAAAAGAAATAGAGAAAGTAATCAGATCCCAGATGTCTTTGAGATTATTTAAAAAAAATCATAGAAACTAGAAGCGATCTTTAGAAGCCATCTTGTGTGGAGTAATTCCATGAATCCTCTCGACAAATAAGTTATTTTTAATACTACAGTAGTTCTTGTACTGATCCCAGTAGTTCTGCTAATAAACTTGAAATCAAAATGAATACTGCAGGGGCTAGAGCAATAGCGCAGTGGTAGGGCATTTGCCTTGCACAAGGCTGACCCAGGATGAACCAAGGTTGGATCCCCCAACCCCCCAAGCCAGGAGTGATTACTGAGCATAGCCAGTAGTATCACCAGTGTGGCCCAAAAACCAAATAAACAAAACTGAATACTGCAGTGTTGACAATTTTAAGAAATTTGGGACAAATGTTCATTTTTAATATGTTGTTACTTTGTACTTGACAGCAATTCAGCAAATCCATAACAATATAAAATAAAGGTAAGACCTAAAAATATCATACAAACTTTCTCCTAGCTAGTTAAAAAACTTGACAAAAGAGTTTATTGGGAGAATGAAGGGTTAGGCAACAGACAGCAGTGCTCAGGGATTATTTCTGGCTCTAGACTCAGGAGTGATCCCTGGTGGTGTTCAGATCATATGCAATGGTAGGAACAAACTGATAAGACTCTCAAAGAAAGAAAACTAACAAACTGAATTAGAAATGGAAATGGGGGGGGGGTCACTATAGAATTCGAAACTAGACCATAAAAACAAGAGAAATTGGAAGAAATAAATTATTGAACTCCTATAATGTCCCCCCCCCAAGGTTGAACCAAGATGATTTGAAATAGATGAACAGATTTATCACTATTGAGAAATTGAAATGGTAATCAAAATGTTTCCCCAAAACAAAATGCTGTAATACCTCTAAGAATACCATAACATTTTTCAGTGGATCAAACACTCCTGAAATTCATTTAGAACAATAAATACCCATAAATAGCTAAACAAACACTCAGGAAAAGGAAGATGGGAGGCATCACTTTCTCCAACTTCAAATTGTACTATAAAGCAATAGTCATTAAAACATTAGAATAAAAATAGTATTAAATAAAGACAGACCCTCAGATCATTAGAAAAGATTTGAGTATTCTGAGCCTGACCCCAGGTATGCAATCAATTAATCTTTGATAAAGGGGCAAGAAATACAAAGTGGAGCTAGGAAAGCCTCTTCAACAAGTGATGTTGGGATAACTGGTCAACTATATGCAAAATAAGTGAACTCAGACCTCTATTTAACATCATGCACAAAGATCAAATCGAAATGAATTTAGGACCTTGACATAAAACCTGAAACCATAAAGTACAAAAAGGAAAACGTGGGGCTGGAGCGGTGGGGCAGTGGTAGGGTATTTGCCTTGCACGCAGTTCACCTAGGATGGACCATGGTTCAATCCACCAGCAATTGGTCCCCCAAGCAAAAGACCAAAAACAAAAACAATAGCAAAAAAGGGAAAATGTAGGCAAAATAGTCCATGACTTTGAGACTAAAGGCATCTTCAAAAGGTGAAACACCACTATCCAAGTAAGAGGAATCAAAGATAAACAAATGGACTACATTAAACTAAGAAACTTCTAGACTTCGAAACAAATAAAAATGACCAGGATACAAAGAAACGCATGAAATGGTAGAAACAATTCATTTAATACCCCTCTAATAAGTGGTTAATACCTAAGATATACAATATGCTGATAGAACTTATCAAGAAAAACATCTAACTCCTTCCATAAATGAGGAGAAAAAATGAACAGACATTTCCTCAAACAAAAAATAAAGATGGCTAAAAGACAAATGACAAATCACTCTACATCACTACATCATGGACATGCAAATCAAAACAATAATGAGATTTCCTCTCAGACTACAGAGACTTGCACATATCAAACAAAACAAAACAAAACAACAAAAAAACAACCAAGAATGACCAGTGCTGGCATGGATAAATGGAGAAAGCAACTATCATTCAAGCTGATGACAATGCCAATTAGTCCAGTCTTTCTGGAAAACAATATGAACATTCCTCAAAAAAACTAGAAATTTAACTCCTATATGATCCAGCAATACTACTCCTAAAGTTATAGCCTGGAACACAAAAATGTCCTCTGAACTCCTATGTTCATCACAGCACTATTTACAATTGTGATAATCTGGAAATTTGTTTATACATGGATGAACATGGAGATTATGATGCTGAGTGTAAATTCGTCAGAGAGGAAGGGATAAACAGAATAATTTCACTCATTTGTGGGATAAGATAGTATGTTAATAATATCTAGAGATGAGAGAAGGACCAGTGCCACAGTGTTGATTGAAGACAAAAGTCTACTATGAAAATGATAGTAATGATAGTTGGAACGAATCTCTCTGGACAAGAACTGGATGTTGAAAGGGGATAAAGTGACTAAAGAGGAGAGAGAGAGAGAGAGAGAGAGAGAGAGAGAGAGAGAGAGAGAGAGAGAGAGGAGAGAGGAGAGAGGAGAGAGGAGAGACAGGAGAGAGAGAGAGAGGAGAGAGAGAGAGAGAAAGAGAGAGAGAGAGAGAGAAAGAGAGAGAGAGAGAGAGAGAGAGAATGCCTGTCCCAAAGACTGGCAGAGAAGATGGGAGTGTGGGAGGGAAACAGGTTACATTGGTGGTGGGAAAAAGTCAACTGGTGAAGGCTGGTATACATTCTATGATTGAAAATCAACTATTAATAATTTTTAACCATGTGCTTATGTATAGTAATCATACATTAAAAAAATAAAAGATCTTTATCCCTAAGCCACATCCCTGAGCTCTAAGTAGTTTTTCAGCCCTCTCATAATTCTGTCTCCCTCCCCCACTGTTAAGATCACAAAGTAATATTCGCTTCTTGTTTGAAGATTTAAAAAAAAAAAAATACCTGTGTCTTTCTCACCACTTATAAACTACCTGCCTACCAACAAGGCTAGGTCCACAACAATGATGACTTGTTGGCAACTCTTGGGTTTGAGTTGTCCTTTCCCCTGCTGATCTGTTGCACATTTACTTAATATTACAAAATCTGAATTTCCTCTTGCAAGTGACTGGGTTAATAAACTGATATAACCTATATTAAATTTACTTACTGTAAACATACCATTTTGTCATTGCTATAAGTTATTCTCTTTGGTCCCCTCTTTTTCAGAACTGTAAGATCATGTTTCAGCATTTTAATATATACACAGATCCCTTAAAACTTTTTATCTATCTTGTCTTTCTTTGTTTTTGTTTTTGGGCCACACATGGTGGTGCTCAGGGGTTACTCCTAGCTATGCACTCAGAAATTCTGGCTTGGGGGACAATTTGGGACTGGAGGATAAAACCATGGTCTGTCTGAGGTCAGCTGCGTGCAAGGCAAACACCCTACCGCCGTGCCACTGCTCTGGCCCCTTATCTATCTATCTTTACCCACTTTACCACAATTAACCATTCATGCTATTTTTTTTTTGTTTGTTTTTTTTGGGCCACACCCCACAGTACTCAGGGGTTACTCCTGGCTATCTGCTCAGGAATCGCTCCTGGCAGGCACAGGAGACCATATGGGACACCGGGATTCAAACCAACCACCTTAGGTCCTGGGTCAGCTACTTGCAAGGTTAACACCGCTGTGCTGTCTCTCCAGCCCCATTCATGCTATTTTTATGTTATGGACGTAAGTCAAATTTGAGTGAGGTAAGGTTACATTCCTAGATTTGCCTTATCAGAAGATACTTTTAAAATGCCCTTTTTAAGGAAAACAGATGGACAAAACAGTGATCTTCAGTAAAGTTATAGATTTCAGAACCATCTCTAGGTAAAATTAGTTTTGTGCTTAGCATGAGAATGATCTTTCACAAAATCTACAATGTACAAGAATGAAACAGCAGCTTTCTCTGCAATAAGAATTCCCTTTAATGATGAAAAGATATAGTTAAGGGAGGGAGAAATAGCATGGAAGTAAGAGATTTGCCTTGCAATCAGAAGTTCCATGGTTTGAATCCCGGAATCCATATGGTCCCCTGAGCCTGCCAGGAGCAATTTCTGAGCGTACAGTCAGGAGTAACCCCTGAGTGCTGCTGGGTGTAAAGATATAATTGAACTAACTATAAATTCACCTTCACCTCTGAAATTACACTTGCAACTAAAATGATGATAAAATCCTCAATATATTATCAATATCTCTAAATCCCAACAAGAAAAATATCTTAAGTACACTAGATAACAAATAGGACCTCAACATGAATCCAACTATATAAATTTATTTGCTCTAAAAACAAATCACAAATCATTTAATCTATAAAGAATCTTAGTTTACATCTTTTAAATAGGAAATAGAGGGAGACAGGCACACTGTATGTGGTGCTGGGAATTATGTCCATAAGAAGCCATTATTAATAATACTGTCAGGGGCCGGGCGGTGGTGCTGGAGGTAAGGTGCCTGCCTTACTGCGCTAGCCTTGGAAGGACCGCGGTTCGATCCCCCAGGCCAGGGGCGACTTCTGAGCGCATAGCCAGGAGTAACCCCTGAGCGTCACTCAGCGTCACTGAGTGTGGCCC
>PVKC010006868.1:5584-30506 GCA_004027635.1 Crocidura indochinensis | reverse complement strand
TCCATGACATTGAGACTAAAGGCATATTCAAGAAGAAAACAGCACTCTTCATACAAGTTGAAGAGAGATAAACAGATGTGGCTATATTAAGCTGAGAAGCTTCTGCACCTCAAAGGAAATAGTGACGAGGATGCAAAAGCCACCCACAGAATGGGAGAAAATATTCACACGTTTTAATCTTTGAAGTTGTTAGGATTAGGAGGAAATTTGTTACAGAGAAATGGATTAATATTTATAAAAATCAGTTGGAGCAAGCAATCCCCCACCATCTTGTTCCAACTAGGTCAAACTACAATCTCAGCAACCATAATAGAAATGCCTTTACCACAACTTAATCCACTTTACTTTGTATCTGACACACTTAAAGAAAAAACTGAAACAGGTTATTTAACCCTGCTTAAGTAAATGGATATATAGTAGCAGTGCTCTCTCACTAAAATTAAAATTAAACAGAACAGAACAAGATACCAAACTTTCAACTATGTAAGAGTTGAGTAATAGAGAGTAGAGAAGCTACTCACAAGTAGAGGGTAAACGTGTCTACAGTGAACATCTGTCATTTTCTCTTTCAAAACGGTACAGTAGGGGCCCGGGAGATAGCATGGAGGTAAGGCATTTGCCTTTCATTCAAAAGGTCATCGGTTCAAATCCTGGTGCCCCATATGGTCCCCGTGCTATTCTCTGTACTAGCTGGATCATATGGCATTCATTTTTAAATAAATTTATAAAGAAAATATTCTTTATGTTTTTTATTGTCGATGCAAAATTTATATTCCCACTAAAATATGCAAATTTTCTTTTTTTATTCCACACTTCACTAATACTTGCAATTTCTAGGTTTTTAGCAGTGTGAATGGAACTTGAGGTGATTATGTCTAGTAAGAAAGTGAAAAGGAGGAAGACAAAAACTGTTTGATTTCACTAACATTGGATTACAAAGTAACAAAGCTAACAAGTCAACAAGCCACTAAATATAAATATCTGTGTTATCACAAAATTATGTTTACCAAAGGATGATGGAAGAGGTACCAGAGGAAAGGGCTGTGGAATCAACTTGATAAGTGGTTGTTCAACTTGTTCAATTTAGAGAATAGAACCTCTACATTTGTTTAGAGGTAAAATTGTTCTTCTATATTAAAGAGTTGTAGACCGTCACATTAATTTGAAAAGTTTTCTTTGTTCTTCTAGGAAGGGAGATAAAAAGCAATTTTATATCTATAAGGATGACTTTATTGATAAATCTTTTCTTTTTAGGGACACACACAATAATTCTCAGTCCTTACTCCTGGCTCTCTATGGAGGAATTACTCTTGACAGTGCTCAAGAGACTACTTAGGATACTAAGGATTGAATCTGGGATGGTCAGGTGCAAGATAAGCACCCTACCCACTGTATTCTCTTTCCAACCAATAATAACTTTTTTACATATCAGTGAAGAAACAACATCAAATACTCAATTTGTCTCACAGATTATATGTAACCTTTTGTTTTTTCCTAATTTTGAGCAAGGACCACACCTTGAATAAGCATTATAGGAGACTTAGAATATAACCTCAAAACATTTCCTAACACAGGTCCCATTAATTTTCGACAAGAACCTTATTAATTTATCTATCTTTACCCTTCACCCTCAACACCTTTGGCCACTTCACCTCAGTAGCCTCAGATTTTTTTTCTTTTAATCTATTTTATTTTCTGGAATCATTCTACCACCATAAGCATTATAAGGGTTCAGTCACGCAATCTTTATCAAGAAACTCTGCATATACTATGTGCTTTATACAAATGTACTCACTCACTCAAACAAAGACTAGTCTGTGAAATGGCTTTGTCATCAGGGCTTACATAGAATGAGTAGTTCAGTTTTTTGTTTGTTTGTTTGTTTGTTTGTTTGTTTTTGGGCCACACCTGGCAGTGCTCAGGGTTTACTCCTGGCTCTCTATTCAGAAATTGCTCCTAGAAGGCATGGAGAACCATATGGGATGTCTGGATTTGAATCACCATTGGTCCTGGGTCAGCCACTTGCAAAGCAAATGCCGTACCGCTGTGCTATCTCTCTGGCACCAGTAGCTCATATTATTGTTTGTTTTTGTTTTGGGGCCACACCCTGTGACACTCAGGGGTTACTCCTGGCTATGTGATCAGAAATCGCTCCTGACTGGGGGGGGGGGAACCAAACTGGCTGGGAAATCAAACTTTTACATCATTTTTATTCTAACTCAGAGTAAGTGGTTCTTTTCTAAATTCATCATGTTTGGTGACTACCAACAGAACTATGTTGCTGATAATGTAAATGTATTTTTATTTTTAAGAGAAATCATATTTGTTGAACTATTTGTTGCTTATGGAGTACATATGAAATGGGGTTCATGTGAATGAATTAGGGAACTGGAAAGCCTGTCTGGAGTACAGGTGGGGGTGGAGTGGGATGGAGGGAGATTTGGGACATTGGTGGTTGGGAATGTTGCACTGGTGAAGGGGGTGTTCTTTACATGACTGAAACTTAATCACAATCATATATGTAATCAAGATGTTTAAATAAAGAAAAAAATCTTAAAAAAATGGAAAAAAAAGAAATGCGGTTCATGTGTTGGAGTGTATTTTATGGGTTTCATTTGTTGAACTCTTTATCACTTATGAATTGAACCCAGGTTGGCCATGTGCAAGGCAAGCACAGTACCTGTTGTATTACTACTTTATCTCCATTTCTGTAATATTTTTCTGTTTTATGATTTGTTACGATTGTTGTTATGATTGCTTTATTCACAACTTATCTTTATTAATGTTAACTGTCTATGTTTTTTTTTCTGATGACTTGAAAGACTGACTCTAGTAATTCTCTATAAATTTTAAATGGAGGATTTTTTCTTATTCAACTTGAATTTAATAAAAGGAAACATAATTAGAAACATTCTTTCAAATGTTTCAAAGAATCTTATTATGGGGCCTGCATATATATTACCAAGGATAGAAAATTTGTCTTGTACCAAGCAGAGCTCAGTTCTATTCCCAGCACCTCTATGGTCCCCTCAGAACTAACAGGAGTGATCCCTGAACACAGAGTTAGGAATAAGCCCTGAGCACTACTAGTATGACCCAAAACAAAACGCAAACAAACAAACAAAAAAAGACTATAGAATCTATTAAATATTCATACAAAAGCTTTCCAAAAAGGTGTTATTGAGTTTGCTGCTTTTCTTCTGATAGCCTTAGGTCTAGGGACAAGAGTAACTCCTTCCTATTCTATCTCTGATTTATTATTCCCTAAGAATTTTATGACTTCCCAAGAACTTAATGATTATCATAGGGTGGGTGTACACATACCAGTCTGCTTCTAACCCTTAGAGATTTCATTTCCTTAAAATCTTTTTAGAGGGAAATGACAAAGGTTATTCTTCTGTAACTTCTAGCTGAATAAAGGACAGTAAACCATGCCAACATAAAGAGGCAAAGCCTTAATTTTAATAGGCCTCGGCAACAAGTTGTTTGAGGTTTCAGAATTGTCTATCTGGTAGTCTGAAAAGAGAACTAATAACATGAATCAAGGTTTTTCCACATGCAATTAAAAGCAAAGATCAATGCCGTTTAAACTCTATGTTCTACTTTTACAGATATTAGCAATACTTCTTTTGGCTAGGACCCACAAAAAATGGGTAGGTTGGATCCTGTTATGAGTAAAATGAGGAACATTTGCTTTTCTCATTGGCACTTTAAGTATGCTTTTAATGCTCCATGACACTATTTTGGTTTGCAAAAATCCAACTAGAAAGTCTCTTCTCTCTCTGTAGTGACCAACCCCATAATGCAGACAAATTTCAAAGCCTCTTTAAAGGATATGAAATTAACTGACATGAGCAACCTGTAAGTAAGTAACCTGCAAGTAAGCCTGAAAGCCTGATATGACAAGTAAAATATCTACCTTTATTAATATAATCACCTGTTCTATCCTTAGTCAATAATCAGGACCTCTCAGTGAATACTGGGGTATCCCAAATGAAGTGTTTGCCAATCTTGCTGTGTCAAAAGAAGCTAAATTTATTAAGCCAGCTGGCAAATTTATGATGAAGGTACATGGAAAACTGTTTCTGTAACTTGCTTTTTTGTCAAAAACATATTCTAGTTCTATAAATATAATTGAACAAAATTCATTCTACTAGGCTTGATTTAAACGGCACCTGCTTTGGGTAATCCAGATGAAACAAGGTATAATTATTATAGCAGCCTAGTTAGACAAAGGAGCTGAAAACAGCATCTGCTCTCACTACTTTGACTAAGATAAAGGAAACTAGAACTTTACCAGGAAGAACTTTAGCTGAAAAGGCAGATACATTTTTTTCTTGAACCTGCTAATAGGCTGAAGAACTTCTACATAAAACTATCTTAGTTTTACATGAACACTCAAAGTTAAGAAATTACTTTTCATTCTTAAAGGAACATGTATAGTACTGTGTTGTTTTGGGTCATTGTTTTTAACTTCTGTCTTTTACCAGCGTATTTTTTAGAGTATTTGTTTGTTTGTTTACAAGGTTGTTCATAATACAGTTGTTTCTTTTTTTCCCCATGAACAAAGTTGTTCATGATTGGGTTACAGTTATTTATATACAGCAACTTTCACCAATGAACATTTCCTGTCATCAATATCCCTAGTTCAGTGGTCAGCAACCTTTTTTTTTCAACTGAGCCAAATCTCGGCAAAACCACGATTGAAATTTATTTTGAGAGCCACACAGAGCGGGCACTGACAGAGCTAGGAGCAGAGTCCTAACTCCTGGAGCAGCCACCCGGCACACAGAAGAGCCAAATTAAAAGTGTAAAGAGCAAAATGTGACTTGTGAGCCGCAGGTTACCTACCACTGCAGCCTAGTTTCCTTCTCACTTCCTCATGCCCTCTCCTTTTCCTATCTCTGGATTATATATTTTCTTCTCTCTCTCTCTCTCTCTCTCTCTCTCTCTCTCTCTCTCTCTCTCTCTCTCTCTCTGTCTCTCCCCCCCCAAGAGTATTTTCTAAAACATAAAACTGCTCTTTATATCCAAGGACAGAAAAAAAAATATATTTTACTTTTCTGGTTCTAAAATGAATACGGTTTTTAGTGCTTATCTAAATTAAGGATAAATCTCACCAAAATATGCTAAGCTCTATTTTTACTTATATCCTTTATTTGTGATTTTTTTATTTTATAAATTGATGTCAGTGATTAAACATTACGTTCCTCTTGTGTTTTGTTTGAAAAATATATGAGGGAGTGTTAGTATGATTGTTTATTAACTATGGTTCTATATTATGGAGAAATATGCTCTTTTCAGTATATATTAAGTATTTTTCTCTGACATGTTTTGCACCCATCTAAAATATGTTTGCAAAAACTGTAGGAACTTTGAAATATATTAATGTTATTCTTGGTACTGACTGGGCCGGCTGTTTGCCTTTTCAAGCCTCAATTTCATTATCTATAAAATAGAAAACTGGAGGAAAAAAGTTTACACTGGTGGAAGAATTGATACTATACCATATGCCTAAAACTTAACAATCAGTAATGTTGTAAATTCAGTTGGGTTTTTATTTTTTAGCTAAAACTAAATAGAAAGCAGAGAGACTTCTTTCATACATGGAGGATAAAGAGACAAATTAGGAAACAGCAAATGCCCAGAGGCAACAGAACCTAAGAACTTGTCTACAGTATTTCATTCGTCTCATCAGCGGGAAGTGAAGTGGGCTGAAAACTAAAAAGGAAGGGACATTCTGGAGCTGGTATGCTGTTGGAACTTTGTATGTATGAAATCCTTATAATTAATATAACAATAATGTAATTCAGGTCAGGTTAATACAGTGAGTAAGGCATCTGCCTTGGTAGAGGCTGACCCAGATTAGATTCCTACTACCATACATGGCACCCAGAGTTCTAGTAGGAATGATCCTTGAATGCACAGCTAGGTGTAAGCCTTGAGTACAATGGGTGTGACTCATAAAAGAAAACAACAAAATTAGTATAAATCACTGTGTTCTGTAAAATTTAAATTTAGAAAAAGAACATAGTAAAATAGTCTTCATGACTGTTAGAGTATTTTAAGAGAGTGTTAATAAAGCCTCAGACAGATTCTGAATTTTGGACAATTAGTCTAGCAATAATGTTTATGTTTTCACTCATACTGGAGATAGTCAATGCTTCTGTATGAACTTTGCTACCATGGTGGTTATGCTGATAATATGTAGTATTTTTTCCTATTTTATTCTCCACCATAGCTCATTTGACTAGTTTCGCCCAGACACAAAAGGAAACATTGAGCTCTCCATGATTTTGGAGTGTAAACAATTGTTTCAGTGATTTAAAAAAAAGCATCTTGAGGTGTTTTGTAAATGATATACTTTAAAAAAAGATTCTTTATGATTTGGGTCATGGAAATTCAATGATTTGTTTCTGGCTGAAAGACCATATGTTGTAACATGCTTCTGCAAATAGACTTAAAAGCTATTCCTTCCCTGACAGAGGTGAATCATTTGTTACTGAAATAGTTGGTGTTTCCAAAGGAATGACTACATTGTTCCTGCAAATAATCAGTCTACCTTTCTCATAATGTTGATGAACAGTGAAGGTCACCATAAATATTAACAGTGACAACTTGACAACAGTACTTTCATGTCTGACATTTGCTTTTTTGGTGGCTTCACTGGTAATCTTTGTGTTGGTGCAATGACATTTGACTTCTGTTTCTCTTAGAACATGTTTTTCTGACTTGATAATAATAACAGACCTAGTACAGAATGGATTACAGACTACAAATAAAAAGAACAAGCTCTCTTGTTCTTAATTTGATGATGCATGGGTAAAAATGGCTTGCATAGGTTTCAGCAATTACATTAACACACTGTGGGAATTAGACATTCTCTTTGATAGAGTCTCCTCATAGATCAGGTGTTTGTTTTGTGCAGGAAACATTTGATATCTATTTCATACTGGGAAATTAACTAGTATTTGAGTGGGGATATAACCTTTTGTGGCACAGAAGCAGATGCCCAACAAAGCTATAGATCTCAGAAAAAAGGGGTGGAAGCCACAAGAACCTAAATGAGCCACTGAAATGGACAGGCAGCTCCTGAAGTCTCTGTGACTATAAGGCAGTATACTAATTTTAGAAATAATTGAATTCTTCAGAGAAGGACTTTGGTGGTTAGGATGGCAATACAGAAAATAAATCTTTCACATATCTCACCATTCCCAAAATTACTTTTCTAGTGGGTTAAAGATAAGGAGTAAGATTTTTGTTGTTTTTATTGTTGTTGTTGTTGTTGTTGTTGGTGGTGGTGGTGGTGGTGGTGATTTTGGTTTGAGGACCATATTCAGCATGGTCAAGGCTCACACAAGGCTCTTCACTCAGATATAATTCCTGACAGGTCTTAAAAGACCATATGTGATACCCCATATGGGACATCAAATCCAGATTAGCTGCATGCTTGAGGCAAACACTCTATCATTTGGTCAGATAGTACATAAAGGGCTATAGTGTTCTTTAGTGGATAGGGTGCTTACCTTGCATATAGCCAAATTGGGTTCTATCACTGTCATCCCTTATGGGTTCCTACAGAACTACTAAGTCCTGAATTCAGAGTAAGGAGTAACCCCTGAGCATTGTAGGATATGGCCATCACCTTAAAAATAACATGGATAGAGGGCAGAGCAGTGGTGGAAGTGATAAGAACAGACCATGGTTTGATTCCCCAGTATCCTATATGGTCCCCCAAGTCAGGAGCGATTTCTGATTGCATAGCCAGGAGTAACCCCTGCATGTCACTGGGTATGACCTCTCAAAAATCAAACAAACAAAAGAAAACAAAAATAACATAGGGGAGATCATTTTAAGTAAGTTTTATTTAATTTTATTAATTTTATTTAATTTTAAAGTATTTTAAATAATTTATAAATGATTTAAATAATTTTAAATAAGTAGGATATTAAACCAAAACAAAGTGATAAATTCTCTATTCTTAGTCATAGAAAGAAATTTATTTTCTTCTTTCAATAATGACTACTTAAGTAGCTTTCAAAGCTCCAAATTTTATTTAAAGTGAAATGGAATTATCTAAAACCATTTTTTTTTATTTTTTATAATATTATGGTCCACATTAGCCTCATTTCAGGAGTGGTTCAACACATGTTGGAGCTTTCTAACAGTGGAGATAATAGGAATCAGGGATATAAAAAATGCAGGAGGTATAGAACGAGAAGGAAAGCATATTCTCTTAAGTGTTTGAAGTTCCAAGGTGACATTGGCATATTCTGGGTCTTGTTGAAGTATAATCACAACTCACTAGAGCCAACGACTGAAGGAAGTTAATGAACTATATAAGTAGGAACCCAATTTCCCTCTAGAAGTAACGAGAGTGGATAAGCACCATAAGTTCACCAGGTATGAGACAAATTGACACTACAATAGTGGGATCAGTGGCATAACATTGTATGTCTAAAACCCTGAGTAATTTTGTAAATCATGGGTACTTTAATTTAAAAATATTAAAAAAGAGAAACAGTAAAATGTACTAATAGAAATGTAATAACTTTCCCTAACTTTTGCTGTATTTATGCAAAACAACAATAACAAGGCCAATAAAAAAAAAATCTCCTACCACACTCACCCTTTTGTATTTTTTGTTTTTATTCATTTTTATTTATTTTTCCTGTCATTTTCATAGAACCTTGGGTCATGTATTACTTTGTTTTATCCTATATTTCTGCATTTATTCATAAAATTAAGTAAAAAGGAAAAAAAAAAAAGAACGGATGTATCCAGGGGCCAAGTGTCTCAGGTGCATAGGTGGAAAAAAAGGACAGAATTAAATATCCAAACTGCAGTCAACAAGAATAGAATCAAGAGATCTAAATTTTAGCAATGTAAACTTAAAAGGACCTGTTATACTGGCAGGCCAGGTAGCAGAGGTGGTGGCATAGGATGCACTCTGGGATCATTGGTGGAGAGAGCAACACTGGTGGTGGGAATGGCCCTGATTTCCAGTATATATGAAATTAAACTACAAAAGACTTTGAAGATCACAATGCTTTCAATAAAATAAAATTAGAATAAAAAAAATGCAATCACTGTAATTTAAAACTGGCTAGGTATTACTTCAAAAAGTGTACCAATTCTTGGATTTAGGCATTAGGTAACTTTCTCTACATATTGGACTTTTAATGCATAGTAAATATAAAACGACAACTTCATTGTACATGTTATTCCAAATGTGAGGCCTTGCTGGAATATATAAAGAAAAGGATCTGAGTCTCTCTTTTTCAGTATGTCCAAAGTACATTTCAAACCAGTTCTTATTACCTGTTCATGAATGACCAATGATCCAGATACTTAGATAAGGAAATATATATATTATTATACAATATATATTATATATATTTTTTCTTTTTTGGTGGAGTCACATACCTGGTTGCTAGACTATCATACTTTGTAGTTCAGACTTGTGACTTCATGCATGCAAAACAGATGCTCTAATTTGCCCTGCCACCCACATTGATCTCTTTAAAGCTTTTGTGACATCAAATTGTCATAAGTTCAATAAATCATCCTTTCAACAATATGGATAGACTAGGCATATAAAATGGAGAATTTCTTAATAGTCAGTAAATCCAACTTGGTGCTCTCTGTCATATGCTTATATCTGAGTCCTTTACAGTGAACTTATTTAGCTCCTTTTTATTTTTTTTTTGTTTGGTTTTTGGGCCACACCCGGCGGTACTCAGGGGTTACTCCTGGCTGTGTGCTCAGAAATAGCTCCTGGCAGGCACGGGGTACCATATGGAACACGGGGATTTGAACCAACCACTTTTGGTCCTGGATCGGCTGCTTGCAAGGCAAATGCCGCTGTGCTATCTCTCCAGGCCCATTTAGCTCTTTTTCTTTCTCACTGATTTTCAACAGTAATCATTTCAGACTTTATAGGACATGCTACTGCATTTCCAAGCCTACATCCTTTGGGAGACTCTGAAATGAGGAATATGGAGGATGCTCATAGAATTCAAAGAAAGTAAATATTGAGCTAAACAGACCACAGAGATAGAAATAAGAAACTCCAAACTGAAATAAAAGGACTGAAAAATTGTGTAGATGATTTGAAAACCTCAATGGAAAGCCTTTCCAACAGGGTAACAACAGCAAATGACAGAACCAGTGAGATAGAAGATGAGATACAGAACAATATCATACAGCAGAAGATATTGGAAAAGCAATTGATCAATGGAAAAAACACTCAAAGAATATGAACAGATGAAAATAGAAGTCTTTGATAAACAAAACAGAAACAACATAAGAATCATTGGCGTCCCAGAGACCCAGAAAGATGATCCCAGGAAGAATCAAAAGTCAAAGACATCATCACAGAGAACTCCCAGAACTAATGACTTCATGCAACCAAATCCTGCATGCCTTTAAGTGTATCAGCTAAAAGAGACCTGAAGAAAAACACCCTAAGACACATTCTAGTCACAATGCTAAATCCTAGAGATAGGGATAGAATACTAAAAGCAGCAAGATCAAAAAAGGAAATTACATTCAAAGGAGTACCCTTAAGATTTACAGCAAACATGTCACAAGAAACCCTCAGATCCAGAAGAAAGTGGTGGGATATAGTGACAAGACTGAATGAAATAAATGCTTCACCTAGAATATTATACTCAGCCAGACTCAGGATCAGGTTTGAAGGACATGGATAAACAACAGCTTGGAAACTTTACAGATGTAAGGTCAGCCTTAAAATAAAAACTGAAAGGTTCACTTTAAGACAAGACAGACCAGAACAGACAGTAACCTAACTAGCAGGGAGGCAGGGAGAAAGTGTTTGTGGGATGCCATCTCAGTGCCTGGTTCCTACAGCTCTGGAGAGAGGGTGAGTGCAGGAACCAGGGGACCGACAGAAACCAAACTTGCCAGGGAAGGCAGGAAATGCACAAGGGTCGCCATCTTGGTGCCTCCACCCCTAAAGCTGTGGGGAGAGGGTGATTGAGGCAACCAGGGAATAGACAACAGACTGGAACCAAACATGCCTGGGAAGGCAGGGAGGAATGACAGGGGAGAGAGATAAACACAGAATAGTCTCACTCATCTATGGTTCTTAAGAAAAATGAA
Organism: Crocidura indochinensis; assembly: GCA_004027635.1. Lineage (NCBI taxonomy): Eukaryota > Metazoa > Chordata > Mammalia > Eulipotyphla > Soricidae > Crocidura > Crocidura indochinensis. The sequence goes on along the minus strand of PVKC010006868.1, from coordinate 19,382 downwards.
AGACATGTTTGCAACAATACTCAGAGACAAAGAGAGGAGGGCTGGAACTTCTAGCTCACTTTATGAAGCTCACCACAAAGAGTGGTGAGTACAGTTAGAGAAATAACTACACTGAGAAATATCATAACCATGTGAATGAATGAGGGAACTGGAAAGCTTTTGTAGAGTACAGTTGGGGGCTGGGTTAGGGTAGAGGTAGATGTGGGACATTGGTGGCAGGAATGTTGCACTGGTGAAGAGGGGTGTTCATTACATGACTGAAACCTAATCACAATCATGTTTGTAATCAAGATGTTTAAATAAAGGTATAAATAAAAAGAAATACATAGATGAACAGTTCATCCAAATCAAAGAAGAACTCTATCAGAAAATGAGAGAGTTTATACAAACAGAATGGAGGTAACTAAAAAATATGCTAGTTTTCCACAATAGCAGAATTAAACACAGAGAGTCGCCTGGATAAACTTGAGGACAAAATACAATACAGCAACAACAATGAAGTCAAATGAGAAACAAAACATTGGAAGACAATGTGAAGTACTTAATGAAGAAAGACAAAAGAAATAATTTACAAATTGTAAGTATACCATAAGGGGAGGTAAAAAGGGTGGAGTAGAAAATGTAGCGAGAGAAATAATAGCAGAAAATTTTCCAACCCACTGGAAAGAGACACCTGTAGAAATCCAGAATGCGAAAATATTTCCACACAAAATAGATCCTAGTAGACCAACACCAAGACATAGTAAACCAAATGGTGGAAAACAAAGAGAAAGATGATTTCCTTAGAGCAATAAGAGAGAAAAAAGACCTCAAGTACACAGGAAGGAACATAAGAATCAAACCAGATCTCCCATTTGGAACTATTCAAGCAAGAAGACAGTGGAATGACATATTTAAACTAATGAATAAAAGAAACTTCCAACCTAGAGTCTACTACCCAACAAACTCTCATTAATTATGGGATTGAAGACTAAAAAAATTATCAGACAGAAAAGAAATCACACTAATTGTACTAACTAAATGATCTAAATAAACTACTCAGTAATGAATTATACAATCCAAACACTCAATTGTAACAACAACCCTACTCAATACAATGACACAACAAGAAAGAAAAAAGCACAAAAACTTTTTATAGCTCCTTTCTTCCTTCTTATTCTTATTCTTCTCTGATTTTTTCATTTTCCTCTCTTTTCTTTTTTTCTTCTTTTTAAAAATTATTTATTTTTTTAAATTTAATTTTCTTTTGTTGTGGTTATTATATGATGGTGGTTGTTTATAGTAGCAGACTGCTTTTTTTGTAGTTGCCGGGTTTTTTGCTTTTGTTTTGTTTTTCTTCTTTTTTCCCTTTCTTCTTTTAAATTGATATTTATAACCTCTAGATGGGATCCTCTTAGTTTTGGTTGATCATTTTTTCTTTTATTCCCTATAGAAACACATACGTTGAATCATGTTGTTCTGCCTCATAAACTGAGGGGGAAATGGAGGTACCAGGACCAAAAAGTCATATGAACATTGAGTGGGAATAAAAAATGATCAGATTTAAACACCAAACCTAAAGTCAATGACCACAGAATTGATGCCAATCATTACAACAAGCTATACACAGAAGGAAGCAGTTACATTAGCAGTCCGGGGAACAAACGAGGGAGATTTGGGATGCATGCTGGGAAGAAGGGTGGAGGAAGAACAGCACAGGTTGTGGGAATGGCCCTTATTCAATGCCAATATGTATCTTAAATATTACTATGAAAGATTGGTGTTTCACTTTGATTAATATAAAAATTATTTAAAACATACAAAACAGACACACCAAATTCTACACAAAGATGACATTTAATCCCATGAAAATTAGCACCCAAATTTCAATGGTCTAAATGCACCAGTTAAGAGACAGAGTGGCTAAGTGGATAAAAAAAGATGAATCAAACATTTTGCTGATTCCTGCTGATTTCTGCTGGGTGTCAGAATCATGTGGCAGTCATCTTATTCTTCTTCAATGTACTTGGGTCATTCTCCAGGATAGACTACCTGCTGGCACATAAAACATACCTCCATCATATGAAGAGGATAGAAATTTTTCAGGCTACCTTCACTGACCAAAAGACTCTGAAATTATATGTGAACTACAAAGGGACACAGAAGAAAAACTTTAGCATATGGAAATTAAATAGCTTAACTGAACAACCAGTGGGTCAGAGATGAAATCAAAGAGGAAATCAAAACTTTTCTGGAAACAAATGACAATAAGAACACAAACAATCAGAACCTATGGGATATAGCAAAAGTGGCACTGAGAGGAAAATTTGTAGCTTTGCAAGCACACATAAGGAAAGAAGGGACATACCTGAATGCTTAATGACAAGCTCATAGAAGTAGAAAGTGCTCAACAAAAGGAACCAAAAATAGGGAAACAGAGGAAATAACAAAGCTGTGAGCAGAAATCAATGAAGTGGAAACTCAAGAAAAAATCCAAAATATCAACTAAAGCAGAAGTTGGTTCTTCAAAAAAATAAGATAAATAAACAAGATTGATAGATCAATGGGAAGATTAACAAAGAAAGAGAGAAAAAAACTTGATAACTCGTATTAGAAATGAAAAGGGGGAGATCACTACCGATATTGCAGAGATCCAAAGGGTAATTAGAAACTACTTTGAGAAACTCTATGACACTAAAAATGACAACCTGGGAGATATGGATAAATTCTTAGACTCTTAGAACCTTCCACAGCTGAATAAAGAAGATGTAGCGTATCTCCCCCCCCCCAAAAAAAATTAGACCAATAAACCTGATGAACACAGATGCAAAAAATCCTCAACAAAATCCTGGCAAATAGAATTCAATGCCTCATTAAGAAGATTATCCATTATGATCAAGTTGGTTTCATCCCAGGAATGCAAGGATAGTAAATAGGAAGCCTGTCTAGAGTACAGGCAGGGGTGGGGTGGGGAGGAGGGAGATTTGAGACATTGGTGATGGAATGTTGCACTGGTAATGGGGGTGGTCATTACATGACAGAAACCCAAACACAATCATGTTTGTAATCAAGGTGTTTAAATGAAATATTTAAAAAAAAACACATTTTGCTGCCTACATGAAGCACATCTGAATAGTCAGAACCAACATAGACTCAAAATCAAAGGCTAGAAAAAACATAAACCAAACAACTCCCTTAAAAAAGAAGATGAAGTGTCCATATTACTATCAGATGATGCAAACTTTAGATTCAGAAAATCTAAAAGAGACAAAGATGGACATTTTGTAATAATTAAATTATATGTACATCAGGAAAAATCACATTCCTAACATATATGTACCCAAGGAGGGCCAAGAAAAATATTTAACACAATTGTTGAAAAATTTGAAAAAAGATATCATTAACAACACTATAATAGTGGAAGACTTCAACAGTGCCCTGTCACTCCTTGATAGGTAAACCAGGAAATCAAACAGTTCACTACTGAACAACCAGTGGTTCACAAATGAATCAAAGAAAAAAATCGGGGCCCGGGAGATAGCATGGAGGTAAGGCGTTTGCCTTTCATGCAAAAGGTCATCGGTTCGAATCCCGGTGCCCCATATGGTCCCCTGTGCCTGCCAGGAGCAATTTCTGAGCATGAAGCCAGGAGTAAACCCTGAGCACTGCCGGGTGTGACCCAAAAACCAAAGAAAAAAATCAAAATATTACTGGAAACAAATGATAATGAAGATACAAATTATCAGAATTATGGGACACAGCAAAAATAGTTCTAAGAGGAAAATTCATAGTTTTGTAAGCACACATCAGGAAAGAATAAGGGGCCTAATTAAATAACTTAATTATTCAGATGCAAAGAACCTCAAAAAAAAGTCCTGTCAAATAGGATCCAGTGTCCCATCAAGAAGCTCATTCCAGTAGGTTTCATTCCAGAAATGCATGGATGGCTTAACATGCATAAATCAACCAACATAATATAAGGTATATTATCATATCAATAGATGAAGAGAAAACATTTGAAAGATACAACGTCTATTCTTGATTAAAAAACTCAACAAGATGGGAATGGAAGGAACCTTTCTCATTATAGTCAAGACCATCTACCACAAGCCAATGACAAAAATTATTCCTAATAGAGATAAAAATAAAGTCTTTCTGGGGGCGGAGCAGTGGTGCAAGATGTTGGGTGCTTCATTTGCATGCACTAACCTAGGATGGACAGTGGTTAGATCCTTTACCTTTCACATGGTCTTCAAGCCAGAAACAATTTCTGAGCCCATAGCCAGGAGTAACTCCTGAGTGTCATCCAGTGTGTCCCCCCCCCAAAAAAAAATAAAATTAAGACTTTCCTTTAAAATCTGGTACAAGACAAAGATGCCGTCTCTCACCACTCCTATTCAAAATAGTGCTGGTAGTTCTTGCCTTAGCTATCAGGCAAGAAAAAGACATCAAGGGTATTCATATAAGAAAGGAAGAAGTCAAACTCTCACTGTTTGCAAATGACATAGTACTATATTTAGAAACCCTAAAGACTCTACCAAAAAGTGTCTAGAAACAATAGAGTCATATAGCAAAGTGGCAGGCTACAAAGTTAATACACAAAAATCAGTGGCCATTTTTATACACCGATAATGATAGAGAAGAAAATGGATATTAAAAGAAAACAATCCCATTCACATTAGTGTCACATAACTCAAATACCTTGGAGTCAACTAAAGAAGTCAAGGACCTATACAAAGAAAACTACAAAATAATATTTCAATAAATAAAAAAGGACACAAGGAAATGAAGATACATGTTCTGCTCATGGATTGGGAGGATTAACATAATTAAAATGGTGATATTGCCTATGGATTTGTATTCTTTCAGTGAAATCCCTCTAAGGATACTCATGACTTAAAAAAAAAAAGTGGACCAAACCCTCTTGAAATTCATTTGGAACAATTAACACCCACGAATAGCTAGAGCAACCCTTGGTAAAATTAATAGTGGAGACATCACTTTCTCCAACTTTAAATTGTATTACAAAGCTATAATCATTAAAATAGCATGGTATTTGAATAAAGACAGATCCTCATATCAGTGGAACAGACTTGAGTAATCAGAGAATGTTCTCCAAACAAACAATCAATTAATATTTGATAAAGGGGGTAATAAAGGCAAAATGGAGCAAGAAAAACCCTCTTCAAGTGGTATTAGAATAACTAGTCAGTCACATGCACAAAAAAGTTTAACTCCATTTAACACCATGCACGAAGGTCATATCCAAATGGATTACAGACCTTGATAACAGACCCCAATACATAAAGTATATAGAACATTTAGGCAAAACACTCCATGACATTGACACTAAAGTTATCTTCAAGGAGAAAACATCACTCTCCAAATAAGTTGAAGTGGAGATTCACTGCTGGTGGAAATGCCATCTAGTCCAGCCCTTATGAAAAACAATATGGAGATTACTGAATAAAAGTAGAAATTGGGCTCTCATATGATCCAGCTTTATAGTTCCTAGGGATATACCCCAGAAACAACAGCAATGAAAAAGCAAAAATGCTTCTATAGCACCTTTATTCACTGCAGTGTTATTTATAACAGACAGACTTTGGAAACAACCAAAATGCCCTTCAAAAGAGGAATGGCTAAAAAAAAATGTGGCACATATACACAATGGAATACTATGCAGCCATCAGGAGAAAGGGATTCATGAAATTTCCTGTAGATGGATGTACATGGAACTTATTATGCGGAGCAAAATAATCAGAGGAAGAGAAATAGACACAGAATAGTCTCACTCATCTATGAGTCTTAATAAAAATAAAAGACAATATTGTAATAATGCAGAGACAATAGAGATGAGGGTCAGGAGGACTGGTTCACAATATGAAGTTTACCAAAAAGAGTGTGAGTGCAGTTAGAGAAATAACTACACTGACAACTACCATAACAATGTCAATGAGTGAGAGAAGTGCATTGCCTGTCTAGAATACAGGCTGTGTGTGTGTGTGGAGAGGATGGGAGATGGGGAGGATTGGTGTTGCACTGGTGGAATGGTTATACTTTTATAGAACTGATACCCAAATACAATTATGTCTGTAATCAAGATGCTTAAATAAAAATATTATTAAAAAGTAAATAAAAATTAAAAACTTTTGTAATAGCAACTTGTTATAAATCCAATAAATCACCTCAAGAATATATTTTTTTGGGTCACACCCGGCAGTGGGTGGACCCGGGAGATAGCATGGAGGTAAGGCGTTTACCTTTCCTGCAAAAGGTCATCGGTTTGAATCCGGTGCCCCATATGGTCCCACGTGCCTGCCAGGAGCAATTTCTGAGCATGGAGCCAGGAGTAACCCCTGAGCACTGCCAGGTGTGACCCAAAAACCACAAAAAAAAGAGAATATTTTATTCATATAGGCATATAAATTGGAGGCTTTTCTGAAGACAGTAAATCCAGCCTGATGCACAGTGTCATATGCTTATATCTGAGTCTTTACAGTGACGTTATTTAGCTCTTTCTTTTATTTCTCACTAATTCCCATAAGCAATCATTTCAGACTTTATAGGACATGTCCCTGCATGTCCAGAGCAGACTTCCTTTCGGAGGCTCTGAAATGAGAAAATTGACTCACTAACACTAGTATTATGATTCTGACTATCGTCTAACAAGCTCTGAGTCTCATGTCTCTAGAAAAGCAGTGACCACACCCTGACTCTCACAAAAGGTTAAGCTCCTTTGAGCTGTCAGTTTAGGCCAAGCTGAATAAATAAATGTTGAGAGTAGTTCAGCTGGCTTTCTTTTAGCCCAGAGTCTGGATGATAATCTCAGTTTTAGGTTTGGTGTTAAAAACTATATGAGGCTTTGCTCGGCTTTTTCTTCTGTGCCGAGGTCTCTGCAAGAATGAAGGAGCCAGAAAAAGAGAAGAACCCTCCCATGGGCAAAAAAGACCCAAGACAACAGACTCCCCAAAAGCCAGAAGCCAAGTTCTTTACCACTGCTAAGGCTTCACCCAAAGCCCCTCAGACCCCGAAACGCCGGCCGAACAAACCGAAAGTGCCCCCTTCTAGCTGAAGTCATTGTGTGTGCAATTGTGCATTTTTCTATATTAAATGTAGTTTTGGGAAAAAAAAACGATATGAGGTGCTCAGCTGGAAACAGAGGTTGGGTACCTGGTCCTCTGTCAAACTAAATTCTATTACTTATGGCTTCTAATGTAAATACAAGTATACATAAAAGAAATATTGCTATAGTAGCTCTTAGAAAAAGTTCTGGGATATAGGCTCAAGAAATACTATACAATGGAATTAATTTACACATGTAACTTAGGGAATCAGTGCTTTTATTATTTTTTGATGCCACAAAATTTCCATGACTTCAGTATCTGGGAAAGACATTGAGTATAACTGGACATCCCATTAGGCAGATCTAAAGGAAAGCAGATGGAAATTCTGAGAATGAAGTAAGAACAGATGGGTGCTATGCAGGTGAAACTCAAACTTCAGTATTTCAAAGTTCATGCTGCTGAACATGAAATCTCATTAAGTATATTTTAATAAAGAGTTAAAATGACAGGAGACATGTTGACCTCCCCTCTCCCACACTAGCAAATTTTCAATGCACTAAACTGTCAATTAATGTGACAAGTGTTAAAAAGTGCCTTCTTTGAAGCTGTCTATTCATTTGGAAATGGGAAATTTACCTTTTCTTACCTGACCTTTGTGAAGGTAGCAGTGCTAGAAACAAAGGGCAAAGATTTCTCTTTCTTTTACTTTGACAGACAGTTGCTTTCCTCTTCCCTATAATTTTTCCTATCCATTTAGACACTCACAAAAAATACATGCTGGTATAACAGACTGACCTATACAGAGACTAGTCAGGTGCATTCTGGAGTTTTGGAAATATATCATGAAAAACACCTTCTGTAAAAAGTCCAAATATCTGACATAACTATAGTCAGAGCAAGACAGAAATGACAAAGTGTAATGGTGCTTGGTGCTTGGTGTGGCTTCTCTATCCTCTCTTCATTGGCAAGTACAGAATACTAGAAGTGGAGGGGGCCATGAAAGGGACCACAAATCTATCCAAGTCTCTGTGAGAGCAAAAGCAGTTTTGGAGAAAGCTGTGTGTGTGTGTGTGTGTGTGTGTGTGTGTGTGTGTGTGTGTGTGTAAGATGCAATTTCTTCCTTTGTGAGTTTCTTTTTGATGTCAGACTAGAAAAGAGATCTTGGCAATTCAAAGATGACTTTGTGTTTGATAGTCTTCTTGGTCTAATCTAATGGTTTATTTGTCCAAAAACTGCTGTGTTATATCCAATGCCAGACTTTCTCTAGGGGAAAGATGACACATATTCATCTAAATTTTCCCTGGTTTGAGTTTCCTGGTTTGAGTTAAGGAAGTAATGACTAGGAGTGTGGAAATAATATGGAGAAAACTGTTTCTTTCGAGTTTCTAGGAGTCCAAATTATCATTCTCAGAGCAAATATGACACACAGCTTCTTCAAGAACTAAAATTGTGAGTGTAGTTTTCTTGACTCACTTGATTGTAAACCTCAAAATCTTATGATAAATATTTTAGCTATCAAAATGGCATGATACTCAACCCATAAGAACAAAGCTGACTTTTCATAATTAGGAAGGAGGTAGTAGCAAAAAATGCAGTCTAAACCTTGCTTGCAAATATGGCTACCTAGCTGTGTTATGATCTTTGTACTGACAATCAGTTCAAGATTTTTAAGAATCCGAACTATTTTTCTCAATATAACTTATGATTTTAGGTATGATATTAAGATGTTTAAAGAATTTTGAATTGACCTTTTAGTAAGGTGTACAGTAAGGATCTGGATTCATTTTTAATATGTGATTGATAGTTTTTCAAAAAACATTTGTTGAAGAGACTTTATTAGTTGCATATGAGTTCTATTTTCAAATATTAGCTAAATATACACTAGAGGAACTATCTCTGGGCTCTCAATTCTATTATATTGGTTTGAGAGTCTGCCTTTATTATAATACAGCACTTCTTAATTACTATAGAGTCATACTAAAGTTGGGGAAAGAAAAAACCTACCATCTTCCTTTTTTTCTATTAAGATTATTGTACGTATTCAGTTGGTTTTATTACAGCACATAACTTGACCTGGCTCTTTGCTCAGGAATCACTTTTTATGATGCTTGAACATCAATGGCAAGGCAAATATCTGACCTATCATATCTTTCAGGCTTCTACTCCATTAATATTTTACACTACATCTGTGTCTCCAAAAACCATTATAGGTATTTTCATAGGAACTGTGTTTGGGAAGGATGGCCATTTCTATAGTATTAATTCTTCCAATATATGAATTAGGGAATGTATAATGTAAGTATATAATTATATATAAAATTATTAGTAATTTATACATATTTTATAGATTACACATGTATTATGTATTTCTACACATGTTTCTATGTGTGTAATACATTACACATTAGAAAATCATGGTATAAATAATGTCTAAAGCTTTGCGTTTTATAAATTGCAGTTTCTACTATTTCAGACTAGAACATAGCAAATATGTTTGTTTGTTTGTTTTTTTCTGGGCCACACCGGTGATGCTCAGGGGTTACTCCTATCTATAAGCTCAGAAATTGCTCCTGGTTTTAAGGACTATATGGGACTCCAGGGGTCAAATCGCAGTCTATCCTAGGCTAGTGCAGAAAAGGCAGACACCTTACTACTTGCACTACCGTTCTGGCAATGCAAACATTCTTTTTCAATTACTCGAATATAACAACTATATTTTTTTCAATTAGCTGTTTTATTTATATCTTAAAAAGAATTGTCACTAAAAATGTAGAATATTATAGCATCTGGAGTTTGGCTAAAGCAGTGAAGGGACATGTATAAATATATATTGGTCATATGAACAATAGTGTTATATTTTATATGATGCAACATGTATCTTCTGTGTTGTTTTTCTTTAAGTAACTTAATTTTATTTGAAACAAACTGTCTAGAACCATAAAACTTGGGAAGGTCATAAATAGGTCTAGGTAGAGCTATGGCTAAAATTTAGGCTAATTTTGTTCCAATGCCTCTCCCCATAGTTACAGAACTATGTATTTAAAACTTCTGAGATTAAATGGCCACATGAGGCAAAGTAAGTTAGATTAATTTATTTTCCTGGAAAAAAACCTATAAATTTGGATGACAAATAAGATTATATAACTATAACTATTGTAATTTTTTCTCTTTTATAATTCAATGTGGTACATTATGGCCAGAAATACTTATTGCAGTATTATAGATAACTAAGTGATGTTTACTAATAAATTTTGTTGGAAGATGTATATTATAATGAGATTTGTCCTGGGCACATGGTGTTCAATTGACTTTTTATAATTATGTTATATTACCAATATAATTCATATTTCTATGTGATAGTTTCCGGCAAAATTAAGAAACAATGCCCATGCCCCTATATTTAGAAATCTTATACAACATTTTCCTTACTGTCTACAATTCCTGATTTTCAGTATTCTATGCATCTTTTCTGCTATTTCTAAAACTGTTTTTTGCTGCTGTATTTTTTTACTTTGGTTTTTTAACTTTCTTTTTTAAAAATTATTTTTGTTTAAGTAAAATAACTGGTTTACAAAGTTATTGATAGTTGAATAGCAGGTGTGGTTCCAAATAAAGAATTAAATAAATAAACAATAAAAGTGAACAAAACAAAGACTTTACTGATCCTCCAAGAGATTAATGTTTATCAGAGAAGACAGTTATTTGTAAGTTATAAAAATATTTAAGAAGGGGCCAGAGTCATGGCACAAGTTGTAAGATATTTGCCTTGCACATGCTAACCTAGGAAGAATCACAGTTTGATACCCACTGTCCTATATGTTCCCCCAGCCAGGAGATATTTCTGAGTGCATTGCCAGGAGAAACCATCGAGTGTCACCAGATGTGGCCCCAAAACCCAAAAAAAAAAGAAAAGAAAAGAAAAGAAAAGATTTAAGATGTATTCATCCTACACAATAATCTTGTGGAATCTGAGAAATGGTTTGCAGAAGTCAGGTATCAAGTAGTGTCCTCGATCTGAGGATCTTTCCAGAACCAAATACAGTAGTACACAGAAGGGAGAGGTTGGAGAAAAAGGACTACGTAGTGTTGCCACCATGGTCTTCCATTCATCAAAAAGCCCACTAAGATATCTTTCCTCGGCTAACCAGACTTCCCTGATATTAAGGGTGATAATTCTCATGCTTAATCACAAACTTTCATTTGGCTCAAATATGAATCTCACTTCTGCTATATATATATAATATATAATATATTATATATTATATTATATATTATATTTATATATAATATATAATAATATATTATTATATTTATATATAATATATATATTTAATCAGGGCTATATTTCCCTGTATTAATCCTTAATTTGGAAGTAAATACCCAAATATATATATAATATATATATTATATTAATATATATATTAATATATATTATATATATATTTGGGTATTTACTTCCAAATTAAGGATTAATACAGGGAAATATAGCCCTGATTAAATTTCTTTCTACCTGGAAAACTCAGCACCAAGAGATACCTAAAAGTAAATTTAATCCCCATAGTCTTTCAAATAGCCCTGCATCTTTAAGCAGACTGTCAGATAAAAGAAATACTTGTTTTTGAGACAACTAAGGGACTCTTAAATAACTTGCTAATTTTTACCTCAGTTATAACATCCAAAGTTTGGCCTGGGAATAGCAATAGTTTGTTAAGAAAATTAGCCACCATTCACCTTAAAAACAAAACAGAGGAAAATGCTACATCTCCCATTTTAGCAAGCCCTGAGACCTAGAAAGGTAGCCTGTTTATAAAGGCCCTAACTTCCTAACAAAGGGTTGTTTTTAAAAGCTGTTTTTTATTACAGGAACTTTTTCAAAGCACTCACAGAGAATATGTGTAAAAAAAAGTAGCACCTGTAAGATAAGATGTTTGAAAAAATAACCTATACTCACAGGCATTAAGGCCCTGAAAAATCTTTGGTTGTCTGTACATGAGGTATTTGGGAAATAAAGGGATGTAACATAAATAGTATTTAAGACATAATTTAGCTGAGATTTTAAAAATATTATTTGATTATTTGATATATATTTAGCTGATATTTTTAAAATTACTTACACATATAAACACACCCTATGAGGAACATTTGCTTAGATTCAAGTATTTTTTATTTAGTCTTATAGAAATATTTCTCATCCTCTAATCTAACTTTGCTCTTTGCCTACATACAGTCATAGTAAGTGTTAACACTTCTGGCCCCAGTTCAGTATGCATAAAACCAAAAGAATTCTGAAATGACTTTGCTACAGAAAACTTCTGATAGCAAAAAATGGCTTCAAAAGTATAACTGCCCTGTGTAAAAATATATTTTGAACAATTTGCCCCTGCGCTCTTTTCTATGTTAAATTAGTTTAGTCTAAACAACTTTGTTTAAAATTACAACTTGTCAAAAAATAGAGTATAAATATTCCACCTAGTGTTTTGAATAAACGGAACAGATCTTGAATCCAACTTGACACTTGGGCCTTTGATACCCATTCACTGACCCCAGTAATTACCTTTCCAGGGACCTTAGAAGATTCCTTAGTGTCAAGACCAATCAGTATAGTATGTAACACTTTTATCAGGTATATATTTTCATCTCTTTCACATAAGTTTGTCTCTTGTATTGCCCTTCTAAAAACTATTTCTTATTCATACTTTAGGAAATTAGTTTTCTATGACAGGCCCTAAAGCAATAACCTGTTCCCTCAAGTAAAAAGAAATTTTGATAAGAAAACCTGACTTCTTGGTAAATCCTTTAATCTACATCAGAATTGACACTCCGAGCCTAGCCAGAGAGGAACTATTTTGAGATGCTAAAATTTACCCTTCTTTCTTCCTTTGGGCTCATTATTGAAACGTATTTATTAATAAAGTCTGCAAACCACCTAGAGGCATGTGAATTGTTTTGAAGATCAAATAATGTAAAGTGATAAAGGTTCTGTTAACAAGAGAAATATGTTGCAAAGACACAAATGTGAACATTTTTTCATATTATAAAAAAACAGTGACTGACAAAAATCCTCCATATATACCCCCGATATTTGTGTAATGGACCAGAATGTTGTTCTCCCACACATCTGTGTGTGACTTCTAATATTTCATAATCTGCTGACACCGTGCATCCACTTTCCTGACAGAATTCTAAGAAATTCTCTAACCTGTCCAGACCAAGTCAGTCATGACAGCATAGAATGTGTCTGCATTGGCTGTAGCTTCTTACCTGGGGTGAGAAATGGCTAGCTGGGAGAGTTCATTCACTTTGGGCACTTTGGGAGCCAGTTGGTAGGTTGCTGGGTAGGAGAAGTTTCTGGTTCCTTATAAAGTGTTAATGCCACCTCAGTACCATATTTGTTCTTGGATTGTTTTTATTCCTAACAAGAAACAATTCATTCAATGAGAAGATTGTGGTAAATGTTGTTGTATTTATAGTTGATAGGTCACACAAGTGGGAAATATAAACTTCAAGTATTCAGTTAGTCACCATTTTATTTAAAATTGTATTGATTGGTTAAAACTGTATTGCTTGCCATTATTAACATCTCATAAAAATTATTTTATCTTTATTTCATAGTCAATATCCTATCTGTCTTCTGCTTATAGGTAAAAGAAATTTCATAATTATTCTAATCTATGGTGGTATAGTTAGACTATATTATACAGTGTGTTTATTTTTTGCCTCTGTCTTTTTCTAACTAGTAAGAACTCTTTTTT
>PVKC010006867.1:20000-30369 GCA_004027635.1 Crocidura indochinensis | reverse complement strand
TTTATTCATCACAAAAGTAATTAGGGACTTAGCCTTTCAGACTAACGCAACTGTTTACTAACAGGACTTTGTCAAAGGAGAAGAAAAACATTCCATCCAAAAATTGATACATAAGTACACCCTCAAAAGCTAACAAAATTACATAAACACTACTAATTACCCAGCAGCAATCAATTAAAAAAATTAGTCAAACTTAAGACAAAGAGTAGGCCTAAAAAGTAGAGCATATAGAAATCAACTGAAGATAAGGAATGGCCTGGTTCGTAATCCCATTTCCACCCTTCATGCAGTGCTGAGGAAAGTTCATGAAGCTAAGCAACCCTATTTTAAGTCTTTTTTCATTGTGAATTTAGAAAGAAGTAAGCTAAATATTCAGAAGAAAAATATTTTGAATTCCTCAAATATCACCACTCCCCTTACTAGTAAAGGGTCATAAACAGGGGCCAGAGAGATAGCATGGAGGTAGGGCATTTGCCCTGCACACAGAAGGACGGTGGTTTGAATCTCGGCATCCCATATGGCCCCGTGAGCCTGCCAGGAGCGATTTCTGAGTGTAGAGCCAGGAGTAACCCCTGAGTGCTGCCTGGTGTGATCCAAAAATTAAAATAAAAAGGATCTTAAACAAATGAGTCATTTTTAGATTTCAAGATGAAATTTATAGAAGAGTGTAATAATAATTTCAAAATCTAAACCAATGTATGTTCCCATTGAGGAAAAAGAAATGACAGTAATTTATAATAAATAATGACTGTACTACAAGATGTCATTAAATATTAAATTATACTGGATTTATGTGGAGTCCCATGCACTGAAAAACTATAAATGCAAACTGTTAGAGGTGTATTGACATTTCAATTATTATGGTATATTATAAGTAACATTTTTCAAAATAGCAGTAAGTTTTCTGTAGTGATTCCTGAAAAGTTAGTTTATAAAAACATTGGGGAAAACTCCTCCTTTTGTGTGTGTATGCAGTGTGCAGGGCTCACTCTGGACATGGATTGGAGGACCATATGGAGTATCTGGGATAAAATCCAATGTTAACCACATGTAAATCAAGCCCTTACTTTCATTCTAGCTGAAAAATAATATTTTAATAGTCTTTATGTAGCTTAGTGATGGAGAGTATATCTCACATATATCTAGCGTGGACTCTCAAACCCCCCCCAAATATACACATAACTGTATACTTAAATGCAAAATGTTCAAGATTAGGTATTTTAAACAGTTCACTTTATGATATCTAATATTCATGTTAGACTATGATATTATATGGTATATGAATATTTTAAAATGAAGATCTACTATGATGTTGCTTGTGTACCTTTGTTGCTACCTCACTTTGTGTCTTGTGTCTTCAAGTCTCACATGAGAGAGACCATTTTGTATGTGTTAACTTTCTTCTGGCAACACAGTATTCTCTTGTTCCATTCATTTTGCTGCACATTACATGATTTTGTTTTTTCTTAGAGTGTATAGCATCCCGTTGTGTATACCACAACTTTTTGTGTAGTTGGGCATTTGAGTTGTTTTCATATCTTGACTATTGTACTAAGTGTAGTGATGAACATAGGTGTATATATCCTATATATCCTTTCTGTTGATGTTTTTGTGTTCAGGGGCTAGATGCTAAGAAGTGATATCTCTGAGTCATTGCAGTTCTATTCCTTTTTTTTTTTTTTTTTTTTGAGAACTCTCCATATTGCATTCCACAGTGGTTGAACCAAATGTTATTCCCTCAAAACTGGCTATTTTCAGACTCTTTGAATGTACACAATATGAGATGATTGTATTGTTATTTTGATTTTATTTTATTTCTGTAATCATGAGTGGCTATGAGTACTTTTGATATATGCCTGTTGGCCACCCATATGTCTTCTTTGGAGACATGTCTGTTACATTCTCACCCCATTTATGGATGGGTCATTTTTTGAATTTTTTGTTGGTGAGTGTTATGAATGATTTATAGATCTGGGATATCAACCCTTTATCAGAAGTTTTGTGTGCAGATATTTTCTCCTATTTCTTTCATTGTGCAGAGTTTTTTTTTTTTAAATTTAATGTAGTCCTTTGTTTAGTTGTCTTTACTATGTGGTCATTTCATTGAAGATTCTCCTCTGATCAATTTCCTAGAGAGTTCCACCAATGTTGTTGTTTTTAATTTTCTTTTAATGTATTTTAGATTCTGATCAAATCTTGAGATTTAAAATTTTATTTTATTATTATAGCAGTTACTTACCAAGTTGTTCATAATACAGTTGTTTCAGCATTAAATGTTTAAACACCAATCTCACTGTCAATGTGACCTTCCTTCCACTAGTGTGTCAGTTTCCTACCCACCTTCCTAGCCTACCCTTTTATAGGCACAAACAAATTTACTTAATATTGTTTGTTACAACAGAAAGGCAAATAAGATCACCAAAATTTAGGTCAACAGGGCTCAATTTGAAATGATTTTTATTTAGCCCAATAGTGTTACTAAAGTTATTGTCTGAGGATTTACTGGGCTCAGGTTGGTGCTAATTGATTCTCTTGTTTCTGTTTAGGCTCACTGTGTTTGGCTAACTTTCTCATCAGATTTGCTGTGATCCTACTGGACTGGCACTACTGTGTCACGGCACAGTGTAAAGATCTAGCAGAAATTTGGTGGCTTGACAATTTGATAAGGTTAAGTTGTGGAGCTGGACTATTTCCTCAGCAGCTAGAAATCAGAAGATACTTTTTTTTTTTTGGTTTTTTGGGCCACACCTGGCAGTGCTCAGGGGTTACTCCTGACTATCTGCTCAGAAATAGCTCCTGGCAGGCACAGGGAACCATGTGGGACATCAGGATTCGAACCAACCACCTTAGGTCCTGGATCGGCTGCTTGCAAGGCAAACACCACTGTGCTATCTCTCCGGGCTGGAAGATACATTTTCACACTCAAAACTCTATACCTTCTGCTTCTCTTGAATTCTCTTGGCAAGAGAATTGTCTTGAATGCTTCACAAGGTGGCCAGGTTGAAAAGTCCATGGCACTTGCAGCATTAAACTTAGGTTCATGGTGGCTGTTAAGGGTAACCAGCATAGAGATGGTATCAGGCTTGTCAGAATAACCTCGAAGATAAGCAGTAATGGTGCTGTTGCTCCCTCATGGACTTACAGGCTGAAGAGCAAAAGAAGGTGACCCATAGGTGAACTGCAGTAGAATTTGGACAGGTAGAGTAAGGTAAAGAAAGTCCTTGTTTTTGTGCACAGAACAAGTTCAGCAACTATTACTGTTTATCATTTACGTAGTTCTTTCAACTTCTTTATGTAAGAAGTAGAGAGAGTTGGGTAGTACTTGGGCCTAGAGCTTTTGATATTGACAATTAGCAATTAGTGAGATTGCAATTGTCCGTGATTAAGGATAGGTTCTGACCCTATTTGTTGTCGAATAATTTACTTGGCATTAAGGTATGTCTTTCAAACCTGCTCTTGGCACTAGAGGCTACTCTTCTGACTTTAAAAATAATGCAAAAACAAAAAAAAAAAATCAAAGTGGATCTGTTCTATTCAGTTTGAAATAGTAAAACAGGTTTTGGAGTTATTGAGATAATTACTATAATGATGACACTTGGAATTGGAGTTGCAAATAAAAAAAGAATCAGAGTTGGTTTCTAGTTCTCTTTGGTAGATTTTTTTAGATAGATCCTCTCTGTGTCTGTCTGTCTGTCTGTCTGTCTGTCTGTCTCTCTCTCTCTCTCTCTCTCTCTCTGAATCTCTCACACATTTATTGATGCTACACCAGTACATTTTCTTTTGTTTTTTCGATTTTCTTGCATTGTATCCAATTTCTTTTTAGTTTATCTACTTGGACAAATTGCTTTGAGGAAAAGTTTTTTTCATTCTAATATTTAGCCATAAACCAAATGATTTATAAATATGTGGTTTCATTTCCAGAGTCAGTGACAATATAGTTGTGATAAAATTTGTTTTCCAATATGGTAGAAATACCTTTGTAAAAAATATTTTTAAAGTGAAGGTATAAATCAGTTCTAAGCTAAGGGAAAAGTCCAACTAACATCAAATTCTTTTTGAGTTTAGAGCACTAAGAAATTATAAGTCAGATTTTAAAATAATTTTTGTCATTTTAAATTTAAGAAAAATCCTTTATTTGTTCTGATGAAAATGTCAGTAGTCATGGAACTGTGGTAAAAATAATGAAAAATCACTGGCCTGGGTCAGCTTAAATTGAAAACATTTTTTAATTAAAATTTGACAGTATTTTGTACTTCATTGCCTAGACATGTCCTATCTTATTCTTTTACTCAGTTCTCTTCTGATTATGAGTTGCTTTAATTTTTTAATTAAACCTTAAGGTGTGCCATACTCAGGTTTCATCTTTTGATTGTTGAGCTAGTTCATAGGGTTCAGACTATTATCATTGTTCCCTTACCTAGATTATTAAAAAGGAGCAACTTTTCAAAACATTACTAAGTTTTAGTTTAGTTATAGGGTCTTTATTACAAAGTCTTTGTATTTGTCAGAAGCAAATATATCCTAATTTAAGTCCCATATAGTGGATAGTACTTCTTTTTATAATACAATTCTCCACAATTAAAAAATCCCCATATCATATGCATTTGAAAAATTAGTAATAATTATTGTTAAAAGTCAGGTCAGCTATCAAAACAAAAAACAAAAAAATAATAGATTTAAATCTGTATAAAATTGACAAAATAAAGAGGAAATGGTAAAGAAAGCTGGTATGCCTTTTTTTGTTGTTTTTTGTTTTGTTTTGTTTTTTTTCTTCTTCTGTTCTGGGTGGTGTAGTGTGTAGTTTTTGTTCAGGGGGTCCTCAAACTTTTTAAACTCGGGCCAGTTCACTATCCCTCAGACCATTGGAGAGCTAGACTATAGCTTTAAACAAAGCAAAACAAAACTATAGGGGCCAGAGAGATAGCACAGTGGTAGGGCATTTGCATTGCATGCAACTGACCCAGAACAGACCCATGTTTGATTCCTGCCATCATATAGGATCCCCCAAGCCTGCCAGGAGGGATTTCTGAGCACAAATCCAGGAGCAACCTCTGAGCATTGCCAGGTGTTGCCCAAAGACCAAAAACAAACAAACAAAAAACTATACACAAATCCTATACACATTGCACACATCTTATTTTGAAGTAAAAAAAGGTGATATTTAAAATGAAGAACAAGTACAGTGGGTAGGACATTGCCTTCCATGCAGCCAACCTGGGTTTGATTATAGGCATCCCGTGTGGTTTAAGAATCAAGAGTGTTTATTGAGCACAGAACCAGGTGTAGCCCTTGAACATCACCATGTGTGGTCTAAAAACCAAAAACAAAAAAGTGAAGAACAAGTAAAATCAACAATCTTATTATTTCAATAGAAACTTTTGGCAGGCTGTACTTTGGGATCCATGCCCAAGACTGAGAGAAAGACAGAAAAGGAAGAAAGAGTGCATGTGACACACATCCTATATATGCACACTGTGAAGGTCCTGAGGCCAGTTGGCCGCTAAGCAGGATAGACAGTGGTGGCAGCAATACCTGGCGAGCCAGATAAATGTCCTCGATGGGCCACATGTGTCCTGCAAGTCTTAGTTTGAGGACCCCTGTTTTAATGCTATGAATTCATTCTTTCCAGAGCTGAGTCTATTGAGCAGTTACCAACCTCTTTGCTAAGATTATGGTGTCGAGTTTTTATTATAATTCACATAAAATGAGGCTGTTGAAATTATTATTTGTGGGGACCTGAGAGGGAAGGAGAGTGGTAGAGAGAGAGAGAGAGAGAGAGAGAGAGAGAGAGAGAGAGAGAGAGAGAGAGCTAGCTGTTCGTGCAATTCTGTTTTATAAATTTAAAGTTGATTGATGTTTGTGTTTCTTTCAATTTCAGTATTTTAGTCTTTGTTTATTTTGTTTATTGTGTTAACTGTGTGGTATTTGCAGTGAAATATTTTTGAATATCTTTTTTTAATGATTTTTAATGTGATCAAAGTGAATTACAAATCTTTCACGGTAATATTAAAGGTACATAATGACAAAGAATTAGGGCCATTGACTTTGGGTTTGGTGCTAAAGTCTGATCATTTTTTACTTCCACTCAAGTTCATAGGACTGGTTGTTCTGGTACCATCCATTTTCTCCCCTCAATCTGAGGGAGAATAAGATGATTCAAGTTTTGTGGTTCTTTTGGAAAAAGAAAAGAAAGAAAGAAGAGAAAAAAATAAGAAAAAACCGCCAGGGGTATCCTTCTAGAGACTATAAATGTCAGTTTAAAAGAAGAAAGGGGAAAAATAAAAATAATAAAAAAACAAAAATAAATTTAAAAAAAGAAGAAAGGAGAGAAAAAGAAAAAGGAAAAACAAACAAAAACAAACAAAAAACCAAACCCAAACAGACAATGACAAAAAACACAGCAGCAGCAACAAAATAAAATCATAATCAAAGCCACAACCACAAGAAAGAAAAGGGAAAAAATAAAGAATAAGATCTGGTGTGGCAAGGCTTTGTATGTGTGTGTTTTTGTTTTTGTTTTGTTTTATTTGCATAGGCACACTAAGTATTGGGGAAGTTAGAGGGAATTCCTTTCATCTAGGAGGTACAGAGTTTTCTCCACCCTTGAAGCATACTGTCATGGGAGCAACTATGGACTCCATACATGCTCATTCTCGAACTCCAAGGTCTTGCCATGGTGCCAGGAAACTTTCTGCTCAGTTGTGGATGTTGAATATCTTCTCATGTACTGGCCAGTCATATTACAATTATTAATTATATATGTGTGTGTCACATATATATGTTTAACATATACATATAAAATTGTCTTGTACTCTTCTCATAAAGCTTGCCAACGTTTTTCTTAACATAGCATAGGTCGGACACGGTATGGAAAATTGAATAATATTATTTTAATATATTGCCTCTTTTGACAATAAAAACCTGACATCAAAACATGGAAAATCTCATTTTGATACTTGTAAAAATGTTTGCATCTTTTCAAAATTAAAGGAAATAAACTTATATATGCTGTATGCCCAATCAGTAGTACCTTACTATATTACCAGAGAAGAATACACAAAGTGAAAACAGATAAGTACAATATAGCAAAGCAAAGTAAAAGTCACTAATCTTAGAGTATATCAGACACTATTATTCAGATCATTCAGGAACATAATTAGAAGTAGCTTTTATAGGCTTATCAATAAAGATTATTTCTTTAAATTTGCAGCTGTTCCACTTTACTAAATATGTAACTATTTCCTTTATAAATTAGATTAACAATGAAGATCTGATTTACCTTATAGTTCTCAAAATAAAAATATTTCCAAACAAAGCAAAAGTACAATAAATTTTGATCTAAAATATACTTCTGATTAGGAAGGATACAGCCAAATGTAATTTGAGTGTCTTCTTTGTTTCCCAATCTACAGAAACTGAAAAGATAAAGTTGAGGAAATGTTAACATAACCAAATTTTACATAACCATGAATGGGTATTGTTTTCTTTTTCTCTAATGTGTGATAATACTGTTATATATTTTATTTAAAAGCTTTTTTTTTTCTTTTGTGGGTCACACCCGGCAGTGCTCAGGGGTTACTCCTGGCTCCATGCTCAGAAATTGCTCCTGGCAGGCACGTGGGACCATATGGGGCACCGGGATTCGAACCGATGACCTTTTGCATGAAAGGCAAATGCCTTACCTCCATGCTATCTCCCGGGCCCCTATTTAAAAGCTTTTTAAAATAATCTTTATTTAAGCACTATGATTGCGAGCATGTTTGTAGTTGGGTTTCAGTCATAAAAAGTACAACCCCCCCCCTTCATCAGTGCAACCATTTAAAAGTTTTTGTTACATATGTAAACCAAACTTTTTACTGATGAAATTGAATCATGTCTGGAATTTGTTTTTAAGTTATTCAGAAAATAAATTAAAAGATTGGGCTTAAGAAGAGGGGTAGATATTGATGATTTTTGAAATTTAATGGTACCTAGTACTTCACTGTTCTTCATACTGCTCTGTCCGCTTTTGTGTACATTCAGAAGTTTTCCTACGTTTTAGAATACATAATTTCAGAAACTCCTTGTTTAATATTTTCACTGAAGATTTAAGATCCATATCTCCTAAAATATGCTATGACAGTTATTTTGCAAATTTCAGATAGTATGTCAAAATTTGAGTTTGGTAAAAAAAAAAAATCAACTAAGAAAGGAAATGAGTGTAACAAAGTTTCCAAGGATCCTTCCAATTCTTAATTTCTCAGAGTCTCTGGCACATGAAGAGGAGAGATGGCAGTGGCCTGGTCTAAACACCAACCTCAGTCGAAGGGCCAGGCAGGTGCCTTCCCTGTCATCTCAGGCATACATTATAGATCTAATAAGGCATACTTTGAGTCCCTGAATGGCAGGAGAGGCTCTTTATATTGGCCTGTCTAGTACCTTTGCTTGATATTGTACCATAGGTGCTCTTAAAAATGTATTAAATGAATGAAATCTTTCCCCATTTTCCAATTTCATTATTATAGAACCCATTCCTACTGATGAATTTTAAAGCACCATATTGTTAATTTTAGTTTATTGTAGCACTGGTGGAATTATTTTTATTAATTACATATCTAAGATATAGTTCTACTTATCTGTGTTCCTTTTTATTAGCATTTAATACTATTTAAGGCAGTAAAATTGAAAATATGTCATTGCTTTAAATATTTTTTTCAATTTTTATTGTGAGCAATGTGAATTACAAGTCTTTCACAGTTATATTTAAGGGATATTGCTTTAAATTTTTGACAAAATTTGATTCTTTAAATTTCTTAAATGCTCTCATCATTAAATTAAAACCATAGCTGTGAAATTGTTTAAAAGATTTTAATCCTATTTTCTTGTCAATAGAGTAGATCTCCTAAAAATGGTTTAAATTAAAGCACATCTTTCTAAGGTAACATTTACCTCCTCACATCTTTAGCAGCTATCAGACATGACATGGGACATATTCATTGACCCTAAAAATTTTCATCAGAATCCTGCACTGAAAGGGGGCAGCCCCAGCCAGACAAGAGGCTCATTTCAATTTTAACGGCTGTAATTAAAGGTTAATTCACTGAGTCAGGATTAACGAGGAAAGTACAAATGATAGGCAAGCAGCTGCCTTTATAATACAAGATTAGAACAATGCAATTACAGTAAAAATTAGAAAAAATCAACTTCCAGAAAGGATCCTTTAATGAATGGATTAAAATTTGATCTCTAAACATGAATATATAACTTCTTGAGAAATCTTACAAGTTGATAGTATATATCTAAATATATTACATCAGCTGTAGAAATAATGGCTATCCTAAAATCTTTTTGCTATTAGTAAGTTGTCCAAGATGCATGTATATAATATATATATATATATATACATTTTATTTGTGTGTGTTGCCATAATTAATTAACCTTTCCTGCAAATATTTCTTAAATTTGTATTTTAAATCTATTCTTCTTAAATGGCTATTCCTAAAGCATTTTTTCTATGATAAGATGACATCATTTTCAGATAACGAGATTTACATATTTTATAATCTTTTCTAACAGTTTAAGGTCAGTAATATATTTTATTTTCTGAAGATCATATTACCTTATTTTTGGTGTAATGTAGCCTTTAACCTCAGGACATCAATCCAAGCTTTTATATGAGTTCTTTATTACTAGAAATGTTTTAGACTGTTTAATCTGCCAAGACATCTCATGTGAAAGTCTCTTGCATTGGTTGGCAAATGTAGGATCTCAAATTTGTCGTTTTAATCTTTTTTGTGTGTTACTGTGATTGAAATCATAGAACACTTTTAATTAGTTGCAGAGCTAAATTCCCTCAATTATTTATTACCTGTCATACACTTTTGTGTGTAATTGTAAAGAAAATAATTGATCATCGTAAATGCAGACTGGAAAATTGTTCCTCAAAAAGAAGAGGCTCCATAAAAGGAGTTTACATTTTGTCAATCATTCTTGAGCTGATTTAGCATAGCAAAGCTGTACTCAGGGGTAAGTCTATATATTGATGCTTGGAAGCTAATAATCCACTAACATCATTCCTTGAAAAATAGATAGTGCTATTTGAAGATTATGTAGCCTGTGATATGCACACCTTAAGTACTGTACTTACATTACTGGAGAAATGAGTTGTAAGTATAATATAGATTTACTTGATAAAATGTTTTGGGCTTTTTTTAGGCTGATAAATACTAGAGAATCTACTTTATGTATACATTGTGGGAAACCTGAGGGAAATTGATAGTGTTTCACTGGTATATAGATTAACCCACATATTGCATTTGGAGTGGGACATTGTGCTGTTTTGAACAATATTTTGACATTAAGAACTCCACAAAATAGTATTTAAGCCCCC
>PVKC010006867.1:10000-17500 GCA_004027635.1 Crocidura indochinensis | reverse complement strand
GGTTCTGTAGGATAGGACCTGGATGGATACCTTTCAGAGCCCATTTTTTAACCTATAAAGAGTGGGGTGGGGGTGGGAGAAGACAACAATATTTTGTTTCTCACCTGCCAGACCGCAGAAGAGAAAAAAGGGGAAGAACATGGTATTTGGGAAGGTATTTTTTTTTGATACAGAGACAGTTTCTGTTTATGAGCCACACATAAAAAACTTTATCTTTGTCCGTCTTGAGTTTATTACATCAAGCTGATCAGTTGCTCTTCTATATGCAGTTGCAGCTCTGCTGTGGGTCAGAATTAACAATTCTTTTTTTAAAACTTACTTTATTTAAACATCGTAATTACAAAATTGTTCATGATTGAATTTACGTCTTTACAGTATATACCATTCTTCACCAGTTCATGTCCCCAGTTCCCATCCCCCTTCCCCCGCCTGCCTCTGGACAAATATTTTACCCCCACTCTCTTTCCCCTCTCTATATTTTTCTCTCCCTTTGTCTCTGTCTCTCTTTTCCCTTTTAGACAGTGTTGCGTACTATTAGGATTAACAATTCTTATTTGAAGCAGTTCTACATTAGTTAGAGCCATTCACATTGAAAGACAGTATTTTCAGATCCTATTAGATTAAATTTTTGCATATATATCTACTTGTTATCTTTTTGATGCTTAAGTTAGAATTTTTACTTCAAGGTTTAAATAAAGGTATTAAAATATATAATCATTTTCTTATCTAGCATAGTTATTGGCACAAATAACCAAAACATGCAAGAAATCATTGTTTAAACTTGCTGTGTAATGTTTAAGAATTTAAAAAAATAAGCTTTGAAAATCAATTTTAAAATCATGGAAAAATTTGATTTATCATGTAATGTTTTGATCAGCCATGGATATCACATAACCTGGTTGTCCCTCTATGTAACTTAGGCATGTAGTAGGCTATGCCATATAGGTTTGAGTAATTGCATTCTATGCAATCTCACACTAACTAAATCTCAGAACATTTTATTAAGCAACTTTCAAAACTATGTAAGAAATGTCAAAATGGAATATGATTAATATCCTTATAGACTTGAGTAGAGTCAGATAGAGTTGAATGGATGAATTTGAACTTGAGCTGATTGTATGTCATGGGTAGCATTTTATATTTAAATCATAATTTGTAGTAAATAATTATTTCTTGAATAATGAATAATTAATTTTAATATGATTTAGTCAAAACTAAATTTATTTTTTAACATTGGTGAAAATTATGGAGTACATACAAATTAAGATACAGTATTTAAAAGGATATTCTTTTTGACGCTTTTTTTAATACATGTAACCTTTGCAACTGGCTTTTTTATTTAGCAACAAAACAGGGTTCATATTATTTGAATCACTGATTCACGTTAAAGACTTACGTTTTCATCAAGGTCTTGTCTGTTTAAGAATTTTAGTTCTTAAAATAATAATAAAACGTTTCTAAAAACCACCAGAAGAGATGCATGATTTTTATCGCATACTTATATTTTCAATTATCTCCCCACTGCATATTAGGTAAAAGATGATTAGAGAAACCTATCCACTGGCTGCTAGACTTCAGGTTTTAAACCAAAGGGTAGATTTAAATTTTTATTTTTTATCAAGCAATAACCTTCATGACACCTATATTCATTGCAGCACTATTTACAATAGCCAGACTCTGGAAACAACCAAGATACCCTTCAACAGATGAATAACTAAACAAACTCTGACATATACACAATGCAATATTACGAGCCATCAGGAGAGATTAAGTCATGAAATTTTCCTATACATGAATGTACATGGAATCTATTATGCTGAGTGAAATAAGTCAGGGAGGGAGGGGGAGAGAGAGAGAGAGAGAGAGAGAGAGAGAGAGAGAGGTACAGAGCAGTCTCACTCATCTATGGGTTTTAAGAAGAATAAAAGGCATTATTAAAATAATTCCCAGAGATAGGGGCTGGAAGAACCAGCTCACCATATGAAGCTCACCACAAAGAGTGGTGAGTGCAGTTAGATAAATAAGTACATTGAGAACTATCATAACAATATCAATGAGTGAAGGAAGTAGAAAGCCTGTCCCAAATACAGGTGGGGTAAGAGGAGGAGAGAGATGTGGAGCATTGGTGGTGGAAATGAATGTTGTACTGGTGAAGGGGGGTGTACTTTTTATGACTGAAACCCAACTTCAATCATGTTTGTAATCACGGTGTTTAAATAAAGATACTATTTAAAAAAATTTTTTTTCTACATGAGAGCCTTAAGAATCCAGTGGTCACCTAGTGAAACAGTCTTTTAAAGGAAAGTTGGGCAAATGTGGTTAGTTAAAGACAGCACAATCAAAGTTGAATATTAAATTTTGCCATAAATTGAGTGGAGCATTAACTCAAGTAGTTAGAGTGACAAGACAGCATTCATGTCCCAGAAGTCATGAGGTGGCTTTAATTATGACTCCTATCCTGTTTTTGTGATACCATTTTTGGTCAACTCTTAGTGAAAACAAACAAAATGTACCAGAACTCTGGGTTGGGTGAGTGGGTGATATCTTGTATAGAAATGGCATTGTGTTCTAAAAAGTTGGATTTATTTCTGGACATCGACCATTTTAGAAGCAATGCATCATTCTCCATCCAACAAATGCCTGCCATCGCCAATAATATGTTGGCATGTCCATTTTCAGCTTGTAGTACAAAATAAATGAAAGCGAAGGACATTACAATTGGGAGGGAAAGAGAACTATTATTTAAAAGGCTTTTAAATGATGTCACTATATATTCTTTTAACAACATCCTCTAAAAGCCTTTGAAAAAATATTCCCTTCCTCCCTAAGTTGTTAACAAAGACCATACTAGGGACTGCTCTTTAAAAGGCTGTTAAATGGTGATACTATATTTTTTAACATCAACATCATTTAGAAACCTTTTAGAGAACAGTCCTCTTCTCACACAACTAACAGAGAACATGGAGGGGGGATTATTTTTTTTAAAAGGCCCTTAGATGGTACTATCAATAAATATAGCAATATTGTTTGAAAAGCCCTTCTCCAATGGTGAGTCAGCTTTTTTATATGTACATTTAACCTCATGATCTTGTGCTATCTGAATGATTATTGTTTTAATATTGGCTGAATATTCAATTTTGTAACAATCCCAAGAATACCTTTTATTGAAAGGCTTAAAAATCAGTTTCACTTATTTAGTCTCAGATTATCCTCAACAACTAAGTGAAAACAGACAGACGTGTATCATTAGCCCTATTTTACAGAAGAGGTAGTATTGTACCAGCATGGGGCCTTTCTATGTGGACTAGTACCCCACTCAGCTACATTAGCTAACCTTCTCCCCACCTTTTCAACCTGAGTTAATGGCTCTTTTCAACTTGTCAGTTACTAAGAATGAACTTCTTGTAATCAGACAAGAGTAATCATTTAAGTAATGAAGATACAGCTATGGAAGTGGAAAGGTTTTGTACTATAATTCAGATGAAGAAATACAAAATATCAACTAATTGGAGTCATCCTCTGATGTTACAGCAGTCAGGCATTTTTGAAATCTTCTCTTTATGACACGTGCTTACAAAATTGCAACTCGAAGTTTACTTTTGGATATCCTATTTATTAAATCACAGGTATTTTAAAGACAATTAAGTCTCATTTTACTCATTTGTTTCTCAAATTTATGTTGACTAAGGCTTAAGATTTGTAATCAAGATCATATTTAAAAGGTTTCAGTTATATATCTGAAAAGAAATTAAAAAATAATAAATGCTGATTCTTTCAACTTTGTATTTTGCTGAAGGAAAAAAGAAATACTAGAGAGATAGAAGGGTTAAGGCACTTGCCTTGTATGTAGTCAACCCCAGTTTATTCCCAACAGCCCTGATCTGGTCTGTTGAGCTCTACCAGGATCACAGAGCCAAGAGTAAACCCTGAACACCATCACATGTGGTTCAAAAATAGAAAACAATTTTTCTTCTCATCTCCTGGATAAGTTGCATTAATAACCTTTTTTGTTTAGTTACAAGAAATATTTTGTGTTTATTGAAAAGAAAATTCTAGTTTATCACTTGACAGAAGTGACACTTTAAGGTAATTTCTGGGCTAGAGAGGTAGTACAGGGGATAGGATGTTTGCCTTGCATGCAGCCGACCTAAGTTTGAATCCAGCACTACATATGCTCATCACCAGGCTAAGCCCTGAGCAGCCCAATAGCAACGACTCAAAATAAAATAATGATAATGATAGTAGTAGTAGTAGTAGTAGTAGTAGTAGTAGTAGTAGTAGTAACAATATCTGATCTCATCATTTTATACTAAAACTAATAAATGTTGTTTTATTAATATTTTAAAAAGCACTTGTATCTGCAAAAATACTTTTGTGTGTAATGTTTCATTGGTTAACTCATAAAACTTTTTGCTATAAAATAATTCAATGAATTAGGTAGCATTTGCCATTATTTTAAAAATTAAAGCCTAGAAGTTAAGTGATTTTCTTTTTTTATCAGGTAACTTGAAGTTTTCTAACTTAAAATCTAATATTTTCTTAACACTTGCCAGCCCTTACTGGCTGAGAAGAAAAATATAGAAAGTGTCATAGATCAGTGTCAATCAACCCTACTTGATTCAGACTTGATTCAGAAAAACACTTGATCAATTCACTTAAAAAAATCTGTATCATCCAAAGATGCTACCTCAATACATTAGCACTTCAAAGACTTTAAAGTTCTTGCGGAGTAAATCAAGCTCTTACTCACTACTCTAATCCTCACTGGAAAATGTTAAATATGTGTGTACAGAATGGGTTGTGTATGTGTGTGTGTTTGTGTGTGTGTGTGTGTGTGTGTAAAAGAGAGATGGAGAAAAAAGAGTTTATGTAAGAAGAAACGGGAGATAGAGAGAAAAAGAAAGAGAGAAAGAGAATCATAAGGTCTGAATATATATCTGACTCATTTTCCCTAAGTCAGTAATTTCTCAGCACCTTATGGTAGGCATGTGTGATTGACATCACTAAAATAAAAGAATGCACATCCCTCTTAAGTGAAAGAAAACATCCTGTATTATTTAACATAAAGCAATTCTAGCAAAACTGTTTCCAGTATGTTCATCAACTGAGACATGGTTATTTTCTTTTCTCTTAGATGAGATCCATGATTCCTCTGTTCCCTGCATGACAGTTCAGTTAAGCGCAAACAGCACAGTCAGGTTTCACCTGCGATGTTCCTGTCTGTAAAATGTGTAGAAAAACAGTTTCCCTCGCGTGTGTTTGTAAAAGTATTGAAAAGTATTGCTATATCTAATCTGGTTCTTCTCTCAGAAAATCCATTTGATTCTTACCGATCCTTGAGTTCATATTCTTCTCATAGCTTCACTCTGAATGCTCTTTATTTCTTTTTCTGAAAAGATCAGTATCACTATTGTGTGGTCAGTATTGTTTATGTGATGCTTAAAACTCTTCCTTCTGGTTCATTTTCCTGTCTTCCTCATGTTCCTTTCTTTGTGAGGTCCTTTTGCTCTTACTCTATCCCCATGCCTTTATGATTATTTTCTTGAAATCTAACTCACTTGCCCGTATTCAGTGAAAGTCATGTTCTGTTTCATATAATCTCTTCAGTCTCCCCATCATCCTGGTAAATCTCATTTATTAAGTTAGCAACATGTGTGGTATGTAACCTCACCACCTCTTGATCCAGTGACTTCACTTGTATTGAATGTCAGTTGCATGTTCTTCAGCTCTGAAATTTTATCTTACCTCAGTTTCTTCACCTTAACAAAAAAATTTTAAATGGTTTTTGGGGCCACAACTGGGTGATGCTCAGGGCTTGCTTCCAGCTCTGTACTCAGGAATTATTCCTGGAAGTGGTTGAGGTACCATATGGGGGACCAGGGATTTAATTCACTGCTCAGGGGTTTATTATTTATCAAAATAAGCACCCTACCCACTGTACTATCCCTTTAGCCCCACCTCTCCAAATTTTTCATCCTAGATTTACAACAACACTGATGTATATTATGTGTATAATATATTGTGTATATTATGTCTCGGTGTAGTTTCCCCATTTCTTAGAAATGAAAGTTAAGATTTTGAGAGTTTCAGTTCAACTCTAGTTTCAAAGCCCCGAACTTTGCACTACATCTCTTTGAACATATAAGGGAGGTACAACTGGAACTAAGCTTCTCGTAGAGGGAGCAGAAAAGAAATGAAACAATAAAATATTAAACTTGTCAACTAATTGTTGCAGGGATCAGGAATCTGTCAAAGATTATGCTTGGATTCTGAGAGTGGTCACAATGGAAGAGATAACACACCTTTTTGTGTATACTATGTCATTGATATTGTCAGTCAGAGAGTAAGAGTACCTTTCTAATCAAATGGCTATCATATCTATCAAATAATACATCAAATAATATCAAATATCAAATAATACATCATTATTTCCTGTTTACATAAGATATTTTGGTTCTGATTAAATTTGATTTGACCAGTTCCTAGAACCTTTCATTTATTTGAAAACAAACTTCAGTTTTGTCATTAGTAATCTTAAATCAAAGAAAAATATATCATGTCAAAGAATAATCTATCTATATTGATAAATCTAAAGCCATTTTATGCAAATAATGTATCTACATTATTCTAAACTTCAGATTTATAAAATGTAATGAATGTGCTAAAAATGAAACACAGATTTACCTGTGAGGAGAGGGAGTAATAAAATACTGGATTTGGAGAGATAGTATAGGTAGGGTTCTTGTTTGTTTTTTTTTTTTTATTAGGGTTCTTGTTTTACATGCAGCTAGGCATGATCCCTGAGAACAGAAACAGGAATCTCACAATGTTTGTCAAATTAAAAAAAATGAGAGAATATATTTATTAAATGTTTGTTGTGACATATTAAGAGTTTCTGCTAATATCATTTCTGTAACATATTGATTATTACCAGAAGTAATAAAATCACATTTTTCATAATACATCTGAAGTAAGATATAAGGAATGAATCCAATTATTTGATGGAATATCTAAATGTTCTTATTGAAATAAAAAGATTACAAACTTTTAGTTTGCAATTAGTAGGAGACCTTACATTTAATAAAGTAATTACTAAATTGAAAAGCAGCTACATAGAAATGTTAGCCTTGATTTATCAATCAGGTTAATTTTTATATTTCTATGTATATACTTCGCCAGAAAATGAGATGTCTTACTTAGATATCAGTCACAGCCTTTATTTGTGTGTGTGTGTGTACGTGTACACACCCAGGATCGTGTGTGTGTGTGTGTGTGTGTGTGTGTGTGTGTGTGTGTGAGTACATCCAGGATCAAGCCCAGCAAGGCAAGTAAACTGCCACTGATGCTCATTTTCAGTTTGTTTTTCAGAAACGCATTTTTCTATAAAGTGGCAGAATGGATGTATTTGATAACTTTACACTTCCTTTCTGTTTTTCAATAAAAGCATGGCACCCACCTGTATTACTAAACCTGATATAATAGAATGGCGTAGATTACAAA
>PVKC010006867.1:0-7500 GCA_004027635.1 Crocidura indochinensis | reverse complement strand
TGCACTGAGCATAAAATGGGGAATAATTGAGAAGCATAATAAACATAAACATACTATATGTTGTGCCCATAGCATAAAGAAAATGGTGGGGAAAGAGAAGGGCTCAGAAAAAAAGTTGGGTTTAAAAAAAATTTTTTTTTGAGTATGGAGATTGTATAGTGGTAGGGCCTTAGGCTTGCACGTAGCAGACCCATATTCAATCCTCTGCCCTTCCATGTGATCCCCTTAGTACCACCAGGAATGAAGTCTTCAGTGCAGAGCCAAGAGTAAGCCCTGAGCCCTGCCATGTATGGCCCCCAAAAAATTCAAACAAAAAAAAAGTTAAGCCTCTTTGGTAAGAAATATTTTAGCAAATATACAACCAAGCTGAGCCATATAAGTATTTGGAGAAAGTGCATTTCAGGCAGAGGAAAGTATAGTCAAAGGCTTAATATAAGCAGTGCTAGTGTGTACAGTAGTAAGGAAGTCATGGTGATTGGAATGAAATGAAGCATGGGTTCAAGGGTAACAGGATCTGAGGCCAAAGAAATGCAGGACAGGACCAGATCATATGGTGTCTTGTAAAACCTTTTTATAGACCTAGATGACTTTTATTCAATGAATTTGGGAATCATTGATGATCTTGGGCATAGATGACATGATGTAATTTTATTTTGGCTGATTTATTCTGGCTACTATTTTGGCTCACGTGTTCATTGGAGTGCAGATGTAGAAGCAAGGAGACAAATTAGAAAGCTGTTAGAATAATTCAAGTGCAAGATGGTGGTGGATTAGACTGGATGGTAACAGTAGAGGTAATGGGAAGTGGTCAGATTTTACTAGTTCATTCAGATTGAATTAGTTCAATTAGATCATCCTTCTCTTTTGTCTCCCTTTGGTGTCAGCTATGACTTGTGTTCTATTAATTTGCTAAGCCTTTCTTTGTCACAGCTCTAATCACTCTGGTTGATCTACTTTGTTTTTCTCAATTAAGAACTCCCCGGAGATACTCTCTCTGTATTATAGTTCTTAGTACAGTGGTTAGCACAACTAACTCAATAAGTACGAGTTAGATGAAAGAGTGAATTAATGCATTACTATTTTACTCTAATATAATAGTGGCTTACTCGAGAGAAACCTGTGAAATACCTTATTCTTAGATAAGACCCTCTTTTTCAAGATAATGATCGGGAGCCTAAAATTAGAGGACAAAGAAAGACATAATATTACTTCTTTTTATCTGGAGCTTTGCCCTCTAATCCCAATATAGAACTCTAATGAGTTAGAATTATAGCAGGAACCCCTCTTTTCATAGAAAGTAAAGACGGTGATGCAAGAGGCTATAAGTAACCTGGAACAAAGTAATATTTTAAGTTGGACATACGAATTGCTAATTAACTTTTTTGGTCAACAAAATTGGTAGTATATGCAGTTCAGTCTAATCTGTGGCTAGTTATAATTGCCAAATGATAGTTTTCTATAAACTCTACTTTTTCTTTTTGTTCTTTTTATATTCCATAAAAAATACTGTTATATGAAATGTGACGTCATAAAAAACCTATAATGTTTGGAATCTTAGAATATAAGTAGCAACAAAGCATACATGTTTCTGGAATATAGGTCTCTGAACTGATGTGTTAATTACTAAGCCTTTGCTCTCCTATCAGCATTAATTGTATGACATACGGACATTGTTGAAGGATTTGTGGAATCTACTGATTTTGTTGAACAAAGATTACTTGCGTAACTCATTTAGAAGATCTTGAAGAGGCAGACTTTACCCTCAGCATTCGAAACACTCTGGCACTGACAAAACACAGGCACTGATAAAGTTTGGCAACATTAATGAGAATTTCCATTTATGAGATATTTATATAATAACATTAATACTGACTAACTAACATAATATTAATTAATCAACATGCAGCACATATCCAAATAACTAATCTTTAGCTGAGAAAATTTTGAGTGTAGATTGTAATGTCTTGTGTGAATCAATTTAGGAGAAAAAATGGTTGTTGTTATTGTTGTTGTTGTTGTTTTTATAAAAACAATCTGCTTTCATTTAGCTTTTCTCTATAGGTTTTGCTTGTTTTTGGTTTTGGTTTTTGGGCCACACTCAGTGAAACTCAGTGGTTTCTCCTGGCTCTGTGCTCAGAAATCACTCCTGGCTAGGGGGACCAGATGGGATGCTAGGGGATCAAACTGCAGTTCATCCTAGGTTAGCACGTGCGAGGCAAATGCCCTACCACTTGCACACCACTCTGGCCCCAGCCGTTCTCTATAGTTTTAACAAGTATATATGGTCACTGCAACATGCTATTTGTGATGCTGTTTATAATGCTGAGAGAAACAGTTCTTCTTATAAATGTATATTTTTTAATAGTTTAAGTACCACGATGACAAGGTTGTTCGTAATACAATTGGTTGCTTTTTCCACAGATACAAAAGTTTTTCATGATTGAGGTTCATGTTATACAGTATACAGCACTTTTCACCACTATACATTTCCCTACTCTCTTTCTCTCTCTCTCTCTTTCTTCTGTTTGCAATATTGGTATTGAGGGGCATCATGCCTATCACTTTATCTCCTTTCAGCACCCAATTCTTGTTCAGAGTGATCATTTCCAACTATCATTGTCATAGTGGTCCCTTCTCTGCCCTAACTGCACTCTCCCGCTATTTATGGGAAACTTCCTAACATGGACTGGTCCTTCTGGTCCTCATCTCTATTGTCTTTGGATATTAATTTCATACTTTTATTAATGTACCACAAATGAATGCTATCATTCTATGTCTATCCTTCTCATTCTGACTCATTTTGATCAGCATAATACTCTCCATCCATGTATAAGCAAATTTAACGACTTCATCTTTCCTAACAGCTTCGTAATATACCATTGCGTAAATGTAGCACAATTTGCTTTATACCTTTATCTTTTCTCAGGGACTTGGGTCGTTTCTGGATTCTGGCTATTATAAATAGTGCTATGACAAACATAGGAATGCAAAGGGCTTTTCTACATTGTGTTTTGGAGCTCCTAGAGTATATTTCTAGGAGTATTGTATTGCTGGGTCATATGGAATCCCAAGTTCTGGTTGTTAGTTTTTGTTTTTGTTTTAATTTTGAGGAATAGCAATATTGTTTTCCAAAAAGGCTGGACCAGTTGACATTTCCACCAGCAGTGAATTGAAAGCCCCTTTCTCTTCCACATCTGTGCCAGTTCTGATTGTTCTTGTTCTTTTTGATATATGCCAGACTCCGTGGTTTTATCGGCATCTCTTTTTTGGTTTGTTTGCAAGATCTTTGTATATTATCACAGATAAACGTTAAGAATTTGCTTGATATTTTGTAGATGTTGAGTTTACTAAAGAGTACTTTTTGAAGTTGAGTTTGGAAATAAATGAAAAATTTAAATTGGTTTTTTTCTTTACACATTCCTAAACTAAGCATTTAAAAAACTATAATAAAGAAGCAGAATTTTAGGACAAGGTAAAAAAAAAAAACAGCAAATGTTTGGATCACATGTCCAAGGATTAGACTGAAAAAGAATAAGCCATTCAAGACAAACTGATGGCTCTTACCTGGATACAAGCAGACATTCTAACACTTTAGAGAGTCTGAGTTCCATTTACTTTCTGCTTTTCCATGCTACTCTGCTTTTGCCTTTCCAGCTTTCAGCTTCACTGCCCCATACTGCATGTAGTCCATACTTTTGTCAGTTTTCATACAGGCAGTGCTGGTAATATCAGCATTATTTAATTATGTACTGAAATTATGTCTTTGAAACTAGAGGTTTGGTTACTGTCTCCAATATACTAATCATAAATAAAAGGAATAAGCATAAATATGTTAATATACAAAAATGTTAATATAGTCAGTTGACGGCACATTTCTTAATTTTGTGTTAATAGCATGGGAATTTATGGGGTGGGGATATTTTTACTGAGTATAAATCTGTAAATAGAAGACATGTGTATATTCTTGTATTAGCCCACCCAAATACTTGTTTAAGGCCTATTTGACCATTTCAAATAGTTCAATTCTCCCCTAAATCATTTACTGTGTTTCAGAGGCACAGTTAATTTAGTTTGCTGTTGTGGGTTACTCTTTAAGATTTTGTAAAAGAAAAAGAACTCAGGATGAACATACAAATAAAAGTGATTAGGACAGGATCTACCTATTTTTTTTTTTTTTTGGTTTTTGGGCCACACCCAGTGACGCTCAGGGGTTACTCCTGGTTATGCTCTCAGAAGTTGCTCCTGGCTTGGGGGACCATATGGGAACCGAGGGATCGAACCGCGGTCCGTCCTAGGCAGCGCAGGGAAGGCAGGCACCTTACCTCCAGCGCCACCGCCCGGCCCCCCAAGGATCTACCTAATTTTTATACAAGAAAAGAACCTATGGATAAAACTGGAAAATTTGAGCATTTAAAATATTTGGGGCCACAACTAGCGTTATTCAGGGCTTACTCTTGACTGCAGTCAGAAGTTACTCCTGATGATGCTCAGGGGGTCATAATGGGAGACGGAGACAAAGAATTGGGTCAACCACATGCATGGCAAACACCTTAACATCTGTACTGTCTCTATGGGCTGCTATTACCATCATAAGAAGGAACAAGTTGAGTATAGTCTAGTTGCCCTGTTACTTTATAAATAGATATGGAGAGGAAGTGAAAAGTCTGCCTAAGCAGTGCTCAGGGAGTCCAGGGACCCCCACCATTGAACCAGGCCATTAGAGAGCTCGAGATAGCATGGAGGTAAGGCATTTGCCTTACATGCAGAAGGATGGTGGTTCGTGTCCCCGAATCCCATATGGTCCCCCGAGCCTGCCAGAAGCGATTTCTGAGCCTAGAGCTAGGAGTAACCCCTGAGAGCTACCGGGTGTGACCCAAAAACAAAAAAAAAAAAAAAAAAAGAAAGAAAGAAAAAGAACCAGGCCATTGATTCAATACAAGGCCTGAGGAATACAGTGCTGCTTGGTTCCTGCAGAGCTGTCCTGGACATGCTGAGAACCTCCAGGACAGCACCCTCAATAATTAGGGGACTTGTGGTGCCAATAATCTCCCAATCCTACAGTTAATTTTTTGTTTAAACATTAATTGTTGCATTTTTGCAAAAATTGTTTTTTAAAGATAGTTTTACACTACGACCCCCACTTCCATTAGTAAAGTTTCTAGAAAAGGAATACTGTGTTTTGCTAATGTGTAGAAATCATTGCTTCTGATTTTGCATGCATAGTATATGTGTAATTTTAAATCCGTGGATAAAAATATTACCATTTTTTCAAGTGTTGGTGACCAAGTAAATTTGTTTACTAGGTTAGTCTTGCTTTTGCAATCAGAATGAATAATCTAGTTCAGGAGAGAACACTTATTAGGAAAAAAATCTTGATTAGAGCTTTTTAATTACAAATTGATTTTTTTTTAAAGATGGCCCAAGTCAGGTCAAACCACTGCATTACTCTGACTTTAATGGAAAGACAGCTGCCACATTATTTTAGATGGGCTGCATTTCTTCATTTACTGTGCTGCGCCTCTGAAACATAGCAAATGATTGAAGGGAGAATTGAACTAAAATCTTCTAAACTGAAGTGGAACAATAAAACCGATTAAGCGCGAAAATGTTGATGGCAGGAAGAAAGCCAGAGAAGTTGTATTGTACCAGATAATTAAATCATATTGTAGGGCTATAAGAAATAAAACTATGTGGAGCTGGTAGTTTTTTATTCTTTATAGATATATTGTGAATTGCAATATTATTAATTGTAGTTTCATGCATCCATCATTTCAGCGTCACACCCACCACCAGCATACCCACTTTCTTCCACCATTTCCCCTCCATTTTATCCCACCACTCCCACCCACAAGTAAACTTCTGTGGACCTGCTCCAAACAACAAAAAAAATTGTCCTTTGACTATTTATTTCTTCCTTACAGGTTTATGTGATGCTGATTTAATAACTCATATCAAAGCCCCCAAATGTCATGAAGTACATAAATAATTAGAATATTTGTCTTTCTAGAGAAAAGCTAATCATTAATCATGTGTTGATGGCTATGTTTGGGGGGGGAAATATTAAAATATAGTAAGAATATTTAAATCAATTTCACACAAATTAGAAAATTGAAACCATGAAATGCCTACAAAACTGGAGCAAGTGGTTATCAGAGTTGGGACTGCTATACTCTTTGAAATCAAAGTGTCTGGGAAGTAATGCACATAAACATATCACAAACTTCAGTTTGTAGGGAAAGAAATTCAAGGTAAAAGACATGAAAGGAGTCAAGATTGGAAATGAAGTATAAGATTTGATTGCTGGTAGATGATACTAGCCTGTGGCAGGAATGCCTAAGAAAAGCAGCTAGAAAATTAGCAGTGATTTTGGATATAGTATAAAACTATAATAAGAATAATATGAACTCTATAATTTTAATATATATATATATAACTAAAGTTTCTTATTAGTTTTAGTTTGTCAAAATGGTTTATAGTTTTTAAAGTACATAAAACTATGTTGAAAGCTTTTTGTTTGGGGGGCTACACCAACTGTGCTCAGAGGTTACTCCTGCTGGGTCTTGGGGACTATATGGGGTACTTTGAATGGAAAATAACTGAGTTGGGATGTACAAAGCAAGTGTCCTACTTGCTCTTCTATATCTCTTGCCCCCTTGAAAACTTTCACTTTACATTTTTATATAATTACTAACTTAATATTTTGGTGTGTGATAGCCCACTGCTTGTTTACCAAAAATAGGGAAAATAGTAGTTATATGTTATCAGTTTTTGCATATTTTCTAAGCATATTTGTAACTATATTCACTAATTCACTTTTTTAATTTTTCTTAATGTACAATAGGTCAGTACACCTGTCTTTGTGCCAATGAAAACACACGTGCTGCTTCATCGAATGAGTGGAAAAGGACTAGCTGCCCATTATTTCTTTCCAAGACAACCATGTATTTTTGAAGATAAGATGGTCTCAGTTCAAATCACATTAAATAATACCACTGAATGGAAGATAGAAAATATCCATATAGGAGAAAAAAGACTTCCTACAGGCATGCAAATGCATACTTTTGGGCCAATAGGTAAATATTAATTTACATTAAGAACTTTGTATTAAATTGTATGAAATATATTCATTTTTAAATTATGGTAGAATACATATTACATGTGACAGTTTCTTTTCCTTTTATGCACAATTAATCAGACAAAATAAAGAGATTATTTTGCCCCTAGTGAGTCAGGTGTCCATATCAGAACAAGTTTGATGGAAAAAAGAGTCTGAAGAATTAAAACTGGTCCATTCTATATAGCTAATTCATTACTCCCCACACCACCTCTTCCTTTATCTTCTGACTTGATCTTTTGCCTGATTTTGGTCTGCCTTTTTAAAACAATACCTCCCATACGTGCTCTTCCCTTGTTTCTTTCTCAGTCCTGAAATTGAAAAGTAAAAGGAAAGTGATGACCGAGACTGAGAAGAGATTTTCTTTTTTTTTTTTTTTTTTTTTT